>CAJQUW010011987.1:0-211613 GCA_907163375.1 Prostheceraeus crozeri
AGAAGTCTATGATCTTAGCAGTAACTTCTATGTTATAAGTATTGAAAAATGACGGCGGGGTAATGCCATTATTCCTATATCATTGCACCATAGATTTAGAAATCTACATGTAAGTAGACAATGAGTTATCACTATCAGAGAAAAAAGTGAAAGAAGCAATGTCGCAAAGTCATGTCAGGCCAGGTAAAAGTATGAAAGGTACAATAATTGCAGTTCCACCAATATGGATTTTGACGACGCTTGTGTAAAGATTATATCATGGCTAAATCTAGTTAGCAGTCTCAACTCCGCAAGGGCAAATGCCCGAAAGTGAGGCCTGCAATGAAGATGTAGATTTAGCCATGATACAACCGTTTAACTATAAACCATGTCTACTTCACATGATTGACCAAATATTCTTGATTTATAGAAATCCGACAAACAGATGGGAATGATAGAAATTGAGCAAACAGATCCGGGAATGATAGAAATCTGAGCAAACAGATCCCCGGGAATGATAGAAATCTGAGTAAACAGATCCGGGAATGATAGAAATCTGAGTAAACAGATCCCGGGGAATGATAGAAATCTGAGTAAACAGATCCCGGAGAATGATAGAAATCTGAGTAAACAGATCCCGGGGAATGATAGAAATCTGAGTAAACAGATCCTGCGGAATGATAGAAATCTGAGTAAACAGATCCCTGGAATGATAGAAATCTGAGTAAACAGATCCCGAGCAATGATAGAAATCTGAGTAAACAGATCCCGGGAATGATAGAAATCTGAGTAAACAGATCCCGAGCAATGATAGAAATCTGAGTAAAGAGATCCCGGGGAATGATAGAAATCTGAGTAAACAGATCCCGGGGAATGATAGAAATCTGAGTAAACAGATCCCGGGAATGATAGAAATACGATAAACAGATCCCGGGAATTATAGAAATCTGAGTAAACAGATCCCGGGAATGATAGAAATCTGAGTAAACAGATCCCGGAATGATAGAAATCTGAGTAAACAATCCCGGGAATATAGAAATCTGAGTAAACAGATCTCGGGGAATGATAGAAATCTGAGTAAACAGATCCCGGGAATGATAGAAATCTGAGTAAACAGATCCGGAGCAATGATAGAAATCTGAGTAAACAGATCCCGGGGAATGATAGAAATCTGAGTAAACAGATCCCGGGAATGATAGAAATCTGAGTAAACAGATTCCGGGAGAATGTAATTTTGTATTGATAGAAGAATGGATATTTTTGATTATCTGTCACGTGGTATGATTTGGATAATATATTGGGATATTGTGAGAATGAAGTTTTAAATTGTAAGTTATGTAAATGAGATGAGTGAATGGAATATGTTACTATAATAATATTTGTATGATACTATAGAATTGTAGTTTTGACGATTATGGATATAAATGAATGATAATGGAAATGTTTTTTTGTGTAAATGTTTTTGGGATTGTTTTTAGTCGATAAGTATGATTTAATAATTACCATGACTTAAAATATGGAAATAACGTTATAGGAGGTAAATTTGTTTGGCGTTTATGTTGATAAAGAATTTATGATTTGATATTATGGCGTAATTTTATGATAGAAATCTGTAAAAAAAGTAAACAGATCCCGTCCCCCCCCGGAATGATAGAAATCTGAGTAAACAGATCCCGAGCTATGATAGAAAATTGAGTAAACTGATCGGGAATGATAAGATATCGAGTAAACAGATCTCGGGAATGATGAAATTCTGGTAAACAGATCCCGAATGATAGAAATCTGAGTAAACAGATCTCGGAATGTTAAAATCTGAGTAACAGAAACAGATCCCGGGAATGATAGAAATCTGAGTAAACAGATCCCGGGAATGATAGAAATCTGAGTAAACATATCCCGGAATGATAGAAATCTGAGTAAACAATCCCGGGAATGATGGAGTAGTTTAATACGAGTAAACAATCCCGGGAATAAAGAAATCTGAGTATAACAGAAAAAAAAAATTTTCCCGGAATGATAGAAATCTGAGTAAACAGATCCCGGGGAATGATGGAAATACGAGTAAACAGATCCCGGGGAATTATAGAAATCTGAGTAAACAGATCCCGGGAATGATAGAAATCTGAGTAAACAGATCCCGAGCAATGATAGAAATCTGAGTAAACAGATCCTGGGAATGATAGAAATCTGAGTAAACAGATCGCGGAATGATAAAAATCTGAGTAAACAATCCCGGGAATGACAGAAATCTGAGTAAACAGATCCCGGGAATGATAGAAATCTGAGTAAACAGATCCCGAGCATGATTGAAACCTGACGTTAAACCAGATCCCGGAGCAATGATTGAAATCTGAGTAAACAGATCCCGGGGAATGATAGAAATCTAGTAAACAGATCCCGGAATGATAGAAATCTGAGTAAACAATCCCGGAATGATAGAAAATACGAGTAAACAGATCCGGGGAATGATAGAAATCTAGTAAACAGATCCCTCGAATGATAGAAATCTGATAAAGAGATCTCGGAATGATAAAATCTGAGTAAACAGATCCGGGGAATGATAGAAATCTGAGGTTAAACAGATCCCGGGAATGATAAAATCTGAGTAAACAGATCCCGGAATGATAGAAATCTGAGTAAACAGATCCCTGGAATGATAGAAATCTAGTAAACAGATCCCAAAGAGGGAAGATGAGTATTATGAGATGAATGATTAATATATGACGAATTTGAGTATAATGAATGAAAATGATAGGAATATGATAGAAGTCTGAGTAAACAGATCCCGGGGAATGATAGAAATCTGAGTAAACAGATCTAATATACCGGGAATGATAGAAATCTGAGTAAACAGATCCCGGGAATGATAGAAATCTAGTAAACAGATCCCGAATGATAGAAATCTGAGTAAACAGATCCCTGGGAATGATAGGAATCTGATAAACAGATCCCGGGAATGATAGAAATCTGAGTAAACAATCCCGGGAATGATAAAATCTGAGTAAACAGATCCCGGGAATGATAGAATCTGAGTAAACAGATCTCAGGAATGATAGAAATCTGACTAAACAGATCCCGGTTTTTGTATATAATGATAGAAATCTGACTAAACAGATCTCGGGGAATGATAGAATCTGAGTAAACAGATCTCGGGTTATAAATGATAATATAATTTAAATCTAGTAAAGAGATCCGTGGAATAAATTATTGAAGATAGAAATCGTAGGAAACAGATCCGAGAGATTTAATGATAAAAGTTAATATTGGGTTATTTGAATTATTAAGGGTATATGTTAATTGGTTATTAAGTTATAATGGAGACTCAAATAAATGAAGTTCATAGAGATGTCAATATATAGATATTTAAATATGTATTATGTGTTTGAATGAAGGATTTTATTCGGAGCAAAACAATCCCGGAAATGATAGATAAAATATATAATCTTTTTGGAGTAAACAGAATCCCGGGAATGTTTTTATAGAAATTGAGTAAACAGATCCCGAGCAATGATAGAAATCTGAGTAAAGAGATCTCGGAAATGATAGAAATCTGAGTAAACAGATCCCGGGAAATTTTATTGATAATATCTAGGAAACCAATCCCACAAAGTGGAGAAATAAAGTACTGAGTAAACAATCCCGAGCAATTATAAAAATCTTAGTAAACAATCCCGGAATGATAGAAATCTGAGTAAACAGATCCCTGGAATGATAGAAATCTGAGTAAATTTTTTTTTATATGATAGTTATATTGAGAATGTTGGTTATAAAATGTATTTATTATAAAGAGTATGATTAACTATGGATAATTGAAATAAATATTTGGTGAATAGTATAATAAAATTAGATCCAGGAATGTGTAGAAATCTGAGTAAACAGATTCCGGGAATGATAGAAATCTGAGTAAACAGATTATTTGCTCTTCCCGGGTATAAAATGATGTGTAAGTTATGTTTAATTGGAGCGATTGTATAAATAGAATGATAGAAATCTGAGTAAACAGATCTCGGGGAATGATAGAAATCTGACTATTATTAACAGATCTCGGTAATGATAGAAATCTGAGTAAAGAGATCCCTGAATGATAGAAATTCAACCGAGGAAACAAATGCCAGAAATAAGATTTGATAGAAATCGGATATATGCAAACAGATCCCTGGAATGATAGAAATCTGAGTAAACAGATCCCGGGAACTAAATTATGGGTAAAATGAAATATGATAATATATTATTTATCAACAAAAAGGGTAAAATTTTAATGATTATAATGATAGAAATCTGAGGAAACAGATCCCGGGGAATGATTTAATTAGAAATATTTGGTCTGAGTAAACAGATCCTTGGAATGATAAAATCTGAGTAAACAATCCCGGAATATAAAAATAAATATTGAATATATTATATAAAAAGTGGAAGGATATTAGATGAAGTATTAAATAAGTTAGTTTTAAATATTTGATATATTGAGATTAGGTTTTTGGTTATTTAATTATTCTCGATATTGAAACAGGTATGTGATAGTATGTTGAAGTTTAGTGTAATGTAGGTAATTATATTTTGAAATAATAGGATGGATGAGTAAACAGATCCCGAATGAAGAAATCGAGCAAACAGATCCTGGGAATATGAATGATAGAAGAAATGATAGATCTGAGTAAACAGATCCCGGGAATGATGGAATATCCAGTAAACAGATCCCGGGGAATGATAGAAATCTGAGTAAACAGATCCCGGGGAATGATAGAAATCTGAGTAAACAGATCCGGGAATGATAGAAATCTGAGTAAACAGATCCCGGGAATGATAGAAATCTGAGTAAACAGATCCCTGGGAATGATGGAAACCTGAGTAAACAGATCCCGGGGAATGATAGAAATCTGATTAAACAGATCCCGGGGAATGATAGAAATCTGAGTAAACAGATCCCGGGAATGATAGAAATCTGAGTAAACAGATCCCGAGGAATGATAGAAATCGTAGCAAACAGATCCTGGGGAATGATAGAAATCTGAGTAAACAGATCCCGGGGAATGATAGAAATCTGAGTAAACAGATCCCCGGGAATGATAGAAATCTGAGTAAACAGATCTCGGGGAATGATAGAAATCTGAGTAAACAGATCCGGGAATGATAGAAATCTGATACAACAGATCCCGGGAATGATAGAAATCTGAGTAAACAGATCCCGGGAATGATAGAAATCTGAGTAAACAGATCCCGGGAATGATAGAAATCTGAGTAAACAGATCCCGGGGAATGATACAAATCTGAGTAAACAGATCCCAGGGAATGATAGAAATCTGAGTAAACAGATCCCGGGGAATGATAGAAATCTCAGTAAACAGATCCCGAGCAATGATAGAAATCTGAGTAAACAGATCCCGGGGAATGATAGAAATCTGACTAAACAGATCCCGAGCAATGATAGAAATCTGAGTAAACAGATCCCGGGGAATTATATAAATCTGAGTAAACAGATCCCGGGGAATGATAGAAATCTGAGTAAACAGATCCCGGGGAATGATAGAAATCTGAGTAAACAGATCCCGGGAATGATAGAAATCTGAGTAAACAGATCCTGGGGAATGATAGAAATCTGAGTAAACAGATCCCTGGAATGATAGAAATCTGAGTAAACAGATCCCGAGCAATGATAGAAATCTGAGTAAACAGATCCCGGGAATGATAGAATCTGGTAAACAGATCTCGGGAATGATAGAAATCTGAGTAAAACAGATCCCGGGAATGATAGAAGTCTGAGTAAACAGATCGGGAACGATAGAAATCTGAGTAAACAGATCCCGGGGAATGATAGAAATCTGAGTAAACAGATCCCGGGAATGATAGAAATCTGAGTAAACAGATCCCTTGGAATGATAGAAATCCGAGTAAACAGATCTCGGAGAATGATAGAAATCTGAGTAAACAGATCCCGGGGAATGATAGAAATCTGAGTAAACAGATCCCGGGGAATGATAGAAATCTGAGTAAACAGATCCCGGGGAATGATAGAAATCTGAGTAAACAGATCCCGGGAATGATAGAAATCTGAGTAAACAGATCCCGAGCAATGATAGAAATCTGAGTAAACAGATCCCGGGGAATGATAGAAATCTGAGTAAACAGATCCCCGGGAATGATAGAAATCTGAGTAAACAGATCCCGAGCAATGATAGAAATCTGAGTAAACAGATCCCGGGGAATTATAGAAATCTGAGTAAACAGATCTCGGAGAATGATAGAAATCTGAGTAAACAGATCCCGGGGAATGATAGAAGTCTGAGTAAACAGATCCCGGGGAATGATAGAAATCTGAGTAAACAGATCCCTGGGAATGATAGAAATCTGAGTAAACAGATCCCCGGGACTGATAGAAATCTGAGTAAACAGATCCCCGGGAATGATAGAAATCTGAGTAAACAGATCCCTGGACTGATAGACATCTGAGTAAACAGATCCCGGGGATTGATAGAAATCTGAGTAAACAGATCCCGGGAATGATAGAAATCTGAGTAAACAGATCCCGGGGATTGATAGAAATCTGAGTAAACAGATCCCGGGAATGATAGAAGTCTGAGTAAACAGATGCTGGGGAACGATAGAAATCTGAGTAAACAGATCCCGGGGAATGATAGAAATCTGAGTAAACAGATCCCGGGAATGATAGAAATCTGAGTAAACAGATCCCGAGCAATGATAGAAATCTGAGTAAACAGATCCCGGAATGATAGAAATCTGAGTAAACAATCTCGGAGAATGATAGAAATCTGAGTAAACAGATCCCGGGAATGATAGAAATCTGAGTAAACAGATCCCGGGAATGATAGAAATCGGAGCAAACAGATCCTGGGAATGATAGAAATCTGAGTAAACAGATCCCCGGGAATGATGGAATATCCGAGTAAACAGATCCCGGGGAATGATAGAAATCTGAGTAAACAGATCCCGGGGAATGATAGAAATCTGAGTAAACAGATCCCGAGCAATGATAGAAATCTGAGTAAACAGATCCCGGGAATGATAGAAATCTGAGTAAACAGATCTCGGGAATGATAGAAATCTGAGTAAACAGATCCCGAGGAATGATAGAAATCTGAGTAAACAGATCCCGGGAATGATAGAAATCTGAGTAAACAGATCCCCGGGAATGATAGAAATCTGAGTAAACAGATCTCGGGAATGATAGAAATCTGAGTAAACAGATCCCGAGCAATGATAGAAATCTGAGTAAACAGATCCTGGGAATGATAGAAATCTGAGTAAACAGATCTCGGAATGATAGAAATCTGAGTAAACAGATCCCGGGAATGACAGAAATCTGAGTAAACAGATCCCGGGGAATGATAGAAATCTGAGTAAACAGATCCCCGGGAATGATAGAAATCTGAGTAAACAGATCCCGGGGAATGATAGAAATCTGAGTAAACAGATCCCGGGGAATGATAGAAATCTGAATAAACAGTCCTTCTCAGGCGTTTGCGTTCCAGGAAATTTGCATATTCGAGTTAAAAATTCATAGTTATGACCCTTACACGCCTGATCGAATATCTGACAAGTCAATTTCATTTCCGAGGAATTTCAAGTTGTAATACTTTCCTTCTAGCAATACTACCGATAATACAGTGTTATTTTGTACAATCAGATTTGCCATCCTTTTGTCAGTTCATTTCAGAGCTGTTCTTCTAAAATATGCAACACATTTGTCTCGAGATATATAAAAAATTGAAATTGTGAGTCTCAATTGCAATTCATCAATTTGGCTTAGAACTGCTTTTGAAATCTATCACAAGTCAGTCTTCTTAGATTTGTGTGGTAATATCAATTTCTAATCGAATTGCTAATTCACCGGATAAAAAACTATCTATCATTTCCATTGTGATCTAATCCAACTCATTATTACCGAACAGAGGATGAAGGTGTTTCACCACTTCGATGTAGATGTTTACTTTTCGAGTAATCAATAGATAAACCGATGCCGCTTATTTGTTTCGCATCTTGTTATTGATGATTTTTTTGTATACATGCACCGTAGTTGAATATCGTAAATAATGATGTCCGGTTGTTCATGTAAAAAAGGATCCATCACTTCTGCATGTTGCGGTTTATTCCTGCTCTTCATCGCCAACTTTGTATGAACTTTTCATACACTGCAGCATTAACTATGCCATAGAAAGTCCTAGAATGGAAATTGCATGAAAATTATGGCACACGCCGGCGGAACTTAGTTGGGGCAAAAAGCAAATTGTACGAGCTGATTTCCATGTTTTCTGGTTGACATTTATATTTATCAAGTCAATTTGTGATCTGGATTGTTGCCCCTTGTCCAAGGAACGTGCACACAAGATTATAATCAGACACATATGCAACTTTTAATGTCGATTTACAGAACATGCATTACTCCAGCTTGAAATCAGAGGCCAAGAAATCTTAGAGCATTCATTTTACTTTGAAGGGTTTCCCTGTTCTTTACATTTGAACAATTTTCAAAATTTTTATTACATGCTTTCGAATATCAGCTTCCAAAATGTCATCACACTACATCACATAAGTCATTTAGTGATTATTTCAAAAGTTCCAGCGTCATTTCATTTACCTGAGAAATGACTGTCGGTAAAGAAGCTTTCAGTGTGTTTATTCCAGAAAGCGCCAGGTTTCTTAACTGTTTGAGGGAGAAATTATACAGTAATTAGAAATTTTATCTGTGAATTCTTCATATGATCTTACAACCAGTACACAGATCACTTTCAATTATAACTCTGTTAACCGATTTTAAATTTATTCCACCATTGAAAAATATTTGTTAATGATTGATGCAAATAGACACATTACACTCTATAGGAAAATTAATGTTACATCACTGCAACTGTTGAAATATCTCAGTGTCTACAGACGTTCAGTTCATTTGATTACAAAAGTATCATGCATCATCTGAAAGGTATTGATCTCCTCTTGAAGATTCAATATGATTATTGGCTACATCTTCGAACGGTTGTCTACTACATAAAATTTTGTCAAACATTACTACTTTTCTTTATAATCAAGTTTTGGCATCAAAATCATAGGTAAGAAAAATTGAACACAGATCAGTGTATAGACAAGAGAAAATGCCCTTGGAATACTACACCTTCTTGCATTCTATTTCTAGATAAGTGAATTCAATTTCTGCTGAGCAAGATATCCATTCATTTATCATGTCCGATTTCTAGATACTCCTTCTCAATCTGTTATTCATAGAACAAAGATGCACTCATAGTACATTCAATATCGTTATTCTGAGATTCAAATTCTGTAAGATTTCGTGTGGAGCTTCTGGATATTGTCACCTTCATCTCACTCTTTCGTCTAACCGGAAGTGTGTCTGGCATTATACTCACTCGTATGTCATATATCAACACGCACAGTGACGATACATGTGATGACACCAGACTCAGAAAATGCTTGAGTATAGCGCAAACTGCTGGAGATCGTCTGATAGCGGCTTGACAATCCGTGTCAGACTACCTGCAGCATGCAGATCAGTTAGGCATTCATTGGCAAAATGCAAGACGCATGATAGCCAATTTTTGAAAGACAGAAAGCGACCATCTGATAAGCACGTACTTATACACAGGTGAGTGAATCGATGGTAGCCGCATTGGTGAGATGAGTGGAAGAGAAGTTTATCATCACCTTGTTGGAGATCAAAGAGAAAGTGCAGCAGGAGTTTTCACTAAGCCCATCTATCTGCGTCCAAACCATAAGTCGAGGCTTGGAGGGGAAACTTGTTATCAAGAAACACTTAAGATCGGCGCCTATCCAATGGAAAGCCGAATATCAAACAAGAAGGCAAGGCCTTTATACAATGGCTTGTGTACAGTGACATGCAGACATGCGAACACGTGGACATTGTTCATTCAGCATGATTGAAGGCGGAATAATGACCAATAATTTCTGACTTTTTATCTGAAATCAGTGAATTTCACTTTGAAGAAGAATTTACGACTGTAATTGACAAGGCATTATCGCAGTCTGAAGCGGATTTGCACTATGACGCTATGTCGAGAGGGATCGTGCAAATCCTAATATCCAAGGACAGCTAGGTGGCCATGAAATAGCAAAAACACTCGTAAAATCCGGAAAATCACCTTTCATTGAACTTTTCTTGTCTTTCAGATTTTCATCCCACTTTTAGGGATGAATGTTGTCATTCTCGAATAAAATGTCTTTACGCAACATAGTCATCTAATATTAATCAGAAATAGAAAATAAGTATGACGAAAATGAATGCACTAAAATCTATGAAAGTTGCCATAACATAGGCATAGGTATATGGATAGGAAAAAATCAGCAGAAATTGAATTCACTTATTCAAAAATAGAATGCAAAAAGGTATATTTGGACTCATCCACAAGACAATTGTACGCGTAATGGGATACATAATCATAGCTAATGTTACATTGCCCCATTCATTTGTTAAGAAATTGGTAGCATAACCATGATTTTTATTCAAATTCAGCTCATAGCAGGCTAATGCATATGCATGTGCTGTGTACATAGATAGTGAGCCTTAGCCTACCATCTAAGGTATAAATGCAGTACCGTAGTTATCATTCTTGTTCATCTCTTGTTCATTAATCATTACGCCTACGTGAATAGCTGATATGTATGCACGAGCTACAAACACACTTGGTATTAATTGAACCTATATCGGATAATGCGTTGTTAATAAACAGCTCCTTTTGTTCAACACGGATTCCTTTTGAAGCTTCTTCATATGAATGATAGCTTGCTTTTACTTAAAAACAATTGCTTCCAACCAAACTCGACGTTCCTATGCGACTGCCAGCGACTGTAGCAGACCGCTATCATTGGTTATCAATTCATCAAACAATGACAGCATTAGGAAGCATCGAACACTACGACCAAAGCGGTTCCATAGACATGTCAGAGGCTGAACAGATGATGGGAACACGCTCGACGAGATATTTATGAATATTTTCGGTCATCACCTAATGCTCCTCCACAAATCAAAAATTCCAGATGTGAAACAGAAAAAGGCTGTGAATGATCTCCAGGTCGATTTAAAAGCTGTAGGAAAGCATTTGGATAAAAAGCAAGTTCTCAAGCAAATAGCAAACATGAATACAACCACGAAAAGGAAGTACAACAGAACAAGAACAGAATTCTTATTTCATGACGAAAGGAATTGCTACATTGCTTGCGTTCTATTACCGACAATATTTCTCAGGAGCAGTGTGCGGCGTAGACTTAATGCAATTGTAATTTGGTATCAACATTATTGTAAAGTGATTACTTAGACTATTTAGAGATTGTTCAGAGACTGTAGACTGCTTAGAGAAATAGATGACATTATATAGCGACCCCATCTACTTGATTAGTTTGTAATTTAAATCAATAACTAAATTTAATTGAAAAACATAAGCCCTATGCGATAAATATAAATTATAGACACTGATAGAATGAAATACAGAGGAGAAATTAATTAGATAACGTAAAGAATAAATTTAATGCTGAAACCTTGCTGATTGATGCATTTATTACTCGCAATTACATATTAGACCTATAATTACATATACAGTGTTTTCCGGATAATTCCCAGTTCGTCACTTTTTCCATCCCCAATTTGCAAATCTTCATATTAATCTCTACGCTCAATTCGTCAAGAAACCTGAACATCGCACACATTCCCATCTTAGCGCTATTACAAAATTCTCTCGTTAGCGGAAGGTTGTGAAGAGTTTTGGTCGACGAGACAGGCAGACAAAGCATTCAACATTTGTATCAAAACATTTACTTGGAACACGCAAACGTCATTTCTTAGTGCAACGATTGTATTAATATTGTGGTAGAAAAGCATCAATAATTGCAACAATTTACTGATGGAGACGACCATGAGGCGACAATTTACTGATGGAGACGTCCATGAGACGACAATTTACTGATGGAGACGACCATGAGACGACAATTTACTGATGGAGACGACCATGAGACGACAATTTACTGATGGAGACGACCATGAGACGACAATTTACTGATGGAGACGACCATGAGATGACAATTTACTGATGGAGACGACCATGAGACGACAATTGAGTGATGGAGACGACCATGAGACGACAATTTACTGATGGAGACGACCATGAGACGACAATTTACTGATGGAAACGACCATGAGACGACAATTGAGTGATGGAGACGACCATGAGACGACAATTGAGTGATGGAGACGACTATGAGACGACAATTGAGTGATGGAACGACCATGAGACGACAATTTACTGATGGAGACGACCATGTGACGACAGTTTACTGATGGAGACGACCATGAGACGACAATTTACTGATGGAGACGTCCATGAGAAGACAATTTACTGATGGAGACGACCATGAGACGACAATTGAGTGATGGAGACGACCATGAGACGACAATTGAGTGATGGAGACGACCATGAGACGACAATTGAGTGATGGAGACGACCATGAGACGACAATTGAGTGATGGAGACGACCATGAGACGACAATTGAGTGATGGAGACGACCATGAGATGACAATTTACTGATGGAGACGACCATGAGACGACAATTGAGTGATGGAGACGACCATGTGACGACAGTTTACTGATGGAAACGACCATGAGACGACAATTTACTGATGGAAACGACCATGAGACGACAATTTATTGATGGAGACGACCATGAGACGACAGTAGTTTATAGTGTGACATCCGGCGCGACGCTTCGCTTCGCTTTGCTTCGCTTCGCTTGCGCCGGATGTCACACTTTTGCGGGGGTTTTTCAAAATTTTCAAAAAAAATCAAAATTTCAAAAATTTAGGTAGATTTCAAATTTCACGTGGCCGAAGGGCGAAAATTTAAGTTGTCTCAAAATATCACGTGGTCTAAGAATTTTGAAAATTTAGGCAGACGAAAATTTAAGTTGTCTCAAAATATCACGTAGTCTCAATATACCAGAAGATTGTATTCAAAATATTTATTCAAAATATTTATTCAAAATATTCATTTAAAAATGGAAGAAACAAAAGTGGAAGGAACCTCAAGAATATATCCTTCGTTATCATATGAACGTAGTTCTACTTTAATGGACATTGAAAAGATTAACATTGAAAAAATGAATAAAGAAAAACACAAAGATAGAGTTAGGTATATGAAAGATAAGGAATCTCAATTATTATTAAGATTAGAGCATTATAAAAAATTAAGAAAGAGATGGACTAAAGTTAAGAATGTAACACAAGGAATTGGCATATTCTTACAATAAGTTTAGGTGCTTTGACAATTGTTATATCTTCTGGTGTTTTAGTAATTCCAGTAGTTGCTACAGCTTTAACAGGTACGGGTGGTTTTGCAACTTCACTTGTTACAATGTTAGATAAATCTTTAATAACTAAGAAACGAAAATCATTAAAAACTAAGCATTTACATATTAAAGAAGTCTATGATAAACTACACTACTACTTTCAAAGAGTATGTGATGATAATGTTATTACGTTAGATGAGATTGAAAAATTTGATCAAATAGCTAATGAAGTAAATCAAATATCATTTCAATCACAGACAGAAAAAGTTAATGATAAAAATAAAAAGGATGGTAAAATTTCTAGTGATGGTAAAACTTTTATTGATGATAAAATTTTTAATGAAGAAAATGATAAAATTTTTTTAGAAGAGCTAAAAACTTTATTAGACAAAACTTTATTAAACAAAACTTAATACGAGAAAATTTTAAACGAAAAGATGTCAAACAACAAAGCAATAAAAAAATAATTTGTTCAGTAAAATGTTTTTGCTGTATTCCAATGTTACCACAAAATTCAAATATTATATTTTAAAAATGGATAAAATTAGAGCTGATAATTTTAAAAGAATAAAACAATTAGAAGAGTTAATAAAACAAAGAAATATTATGAAAGAAAATCATCTTCAACATAGAATGATAAAAGCTGGTATTCAATCTGATATGTTTGAAAAAATGCAGCAAACCGAGCAAGTAAAAACTGATTTTGAAAAAACTATGAAACCATTTAAAACTCTTGAAAAGGAACTTACAAATAATGATAAACAAATTGATATAACAGATCCAGAGGCACAAAACTATATTAGATGACTATGGATTACTAGAATCAAACATTAATAAGAAATTACCAAAATCTATGCAATTTGAACATTCTATTTCATTTATAGATGGAAAAACAATACCTAGATTTTATCTCGGACAAAAAGAAATATTTCCACAACCTTTTCGAGGTATAATTTTTTCACCAGATAAATCTCCTTTTAATTTAGATAGAAATTTTGTTAATCTTTTAAGAGGAGCAGATTTAAATAATTATGCTGTAGAAGATCTCATAAAATATAAAGCTATGTTAGACAGAGTTGGTGCAGTAAAATCTCTTAGACGTTATAAACAATTAGAAAAATTTATTATCAACGGGAGTTAAAGTAGGGAAAGGTTTATCTGAAAAACAGAAAACTGAAACAACTGTATTTTTACCAGATGATCCACAAGAATTACTAAATAGATTAAATATTTTAATATCTGCAATAAAAGAAGGACATAATTCTAGTTTCAATGAAATTCATGCTATATTGAAAAGACTGTTAGAAAAGAAGATTCTAAATGAAAAGGATTATAAAAGTGTAGCTGAAATATGTTGTTTCTAATTTTATCTATGATTTTTATCTATGATTTTTATCTATGATTTTTATCTATGATTTTTATCTACGATTTTTATCTATATATTTATTTAATTTTTTTAGTTTAAAAATGTGTTCAGCAGATTTAGACAAAATTAATGATCATTTAGAAAATTGACAGAGATTTTGGGTTCATCAAAATTTAGTACGACGTTAAAAATTATAACAACTACTTCATCACACACTTGTAATTTAGAACCCATTCTACATTTAGAACAAAATAAAAATTATCAAATTGCATTGACTAGTTTCTCTACATTTAACACTATTCAAAACGTTATCAAAGATGTGAATGATCAATTTAGATATTCTACTGATAAAGGCAAAACGTGGAAAATATTAACTTTTCTTCCTGGTTCTTACGAAGTTGAAACAATATCAAATGAAATTAAGAGACATTTAGGTATACCATTTAAAGATAAGAAACAATTACATTTGCAGTTGAACCGGCAGTTAATAAATTTTCTCTTACTTTAGACGAAAATCATCAAGTTGATTTTAATCATGATAGATCAATGTCACAGCTATAAGGATTAATAAACGAACCTATAGTCAAGGCTATCATTTAGGTGAGAAGATTCCAAAAATAACTGAAATAAATTCAATTGTTGTACATTGTGACATTATTGAAGGAGGATATATAAATGGTAAATTATCAAATTTAATATTCAGTTTTCCAGCTTTTACTGTACCCATTGGTTATAGATTAAATGTATTTCCACAAACATTAATATATTTTCCTATTACAAGAAAAACTATTAACAACATTAACATTAGAATCACTGATGAAAAAGGACAAGAAATAAATTTTGGAGGTGAAGAGATTATGATAGATCTTTTGGTTCGGGAGGTATAAACTCCTACGCGAAGCTAGAGAAGTTTAATTTTCTTCTTCTTTAGAAACAAAAAATAAAAAAAATAAATTTTTTTATTAAAAATGAGTGAACTACCTCCATTAAATAAAACAAAACTTAAATTTAATCATCATCCAAATTTATCTAATAAAGTTTTGTCAGTTATTTGTGGAAGATCAGGATGTGGAAAAACATATCTATTATTTAAAATTTTAACGACTCCAAATTTTTTGGATTATAACAATCTTATAATTTATACAACAACGGCAGAACAACCCGTCTATCAATTTTTAAAATATGGATTTGAAAATAATCTTAAAAAAAACAGCAATTGCTTCATTATTCAAAGAATATGAAAAATCTGAAGATGAAGAAGAAATAAGTTCGTGGTGTGAAGAAGCAGCAAAAAATAATCAATTAGTAGAAATCTAATAAAAATAACCATATAAAGATACAACTAATAGATGATAGTGGTAATATGCAAGATCCTAGTAAACTAGATAAAACAATGAAACATTGTGTAATTTTTGATGATTGTGTTAATGATAGAAATCAGTCAGTTCAGAGAAATTATTTCACAAGAGTTAGACATAATAACTGTAGTGTATTTTATTTAACACAAAGTATTTATTCATTAGACGGAAGTGTTATTAGAAAGAATGAAAATATATTTATACTATTTGAAATAAATGCAAGAAACTTAAGTGATTTGTTAAGAGATTTATGTGTAAGAAATAAAGATGAATTTAAACAATCGTGTAACAATGCTTGGTCAAAAGATTATGGATTTATCACAATTAATATTGATAAAAAAAATCATGAAAGAGTTATAGAAAATATTTTCGAGAGTGATCGAACGGAGTGACCGAATAATTTTTTTCTATAAATTTTTTGTTAATAAAAATAAAAAAAAATATGTTGAATGATTAGAAGATAGAGCATGTACCAGTTTTAAAAGATTATCGTCATCCTACAAATCCTGTAAATTCGAAGAAAGAAGTTAGATTTTATTATCATCATAAATACGTAGCGCTCGTTACAGATTATAAAACAAAACATGGTATTCAACCGTGTGTTAAAACAAAAGACTTTCCACTTTGTTTAAGAAGTTTCCGAGTATTTTTGGCGTATAATAATTTATGGTGGTTGGTTAAGAAAGAACATTTAACAGCACATGAATTAGAAACATTACATCAATTACATATTCCTGTGTATATGCAAAAACGGAACCGAGGTTCTATGTAAAATTCATTTTTTCTTTTAAAAAATATGAATCGTGAAATGTCTCTCGGACAAACGTCTAGGATTGATGAATTAATCAAGAAACAAATTGCTGAGTTTGATGCACAAATTAAACATAGTAAACGCAGTAAACGTATTAAAAAACAGAAACGTACTAGGCGTAGTATTAGACGTAATACTAAAAAACAGAAACGTGGAACAAAAGAAATATTAGAAACCCCTATTACTGATATCTTTTTTGATGATAGAATTAAGGATGAACTTGGTGATGATTTATGTAATTTATTTAATCGAAATGAAATTAAATATGAAAATGTATCTTTTATTAATGTAGTAAATGATATGCGGAAACTTTTAGCAAATGGTAAAATTATTAATTTACTTGGAAAAGTTATTAAAGATCAGGAAATATAATTCAAAATTTTTACGTAACCTTCTATAATAAAAAATCATTTGAAACATGGTTTTCGAATCTGGATGAGAAATCCGATGCTAACGAATGGATTTTTACACGTAATATTAAATATGAAGATTTTGGAATGAAGTTAGTACAGAGATCGCATAGAGGGGCAGGGATTAATATGAAATATAGAATCAAAGAATATTTCGGTGAATATTGTTATATTCCTTCTGAAGATTTTTGTTTTATTAAATGTTATAATGTTTTACGAGGTTTTAATGAAGAACAAGGAGAAATTATGAAAGAAATGTTTAATAATTTTTTATATAAAGAGAAAGCCACATCTAGAACAGGAGTAATGTCAAACTGCAAATTTTCTCAATTCAATAAATATTTTGGAGAATGTGTTCAATATTATAGTCCTGCAATCGTCATTTAAATCCTAGAGGAATTGAAACGTTTCATAATTATGTTTATTACAATTATTTTCACGCAGGTTCAACAATTGGTCACTATTGTTTAATTGATAAATTTCATAAATTAAAAGCTATTAGAGAAATTGAAAATAATTTCAAACCCATATATAAAACAGTTACTGATGAAAATCTAACAACGCGTCCATATAAAATCATAACAAAGAAAAAAATTGACTATGGTTCAACATATATTTGGGATCTCGAAACTTTTCCCGATCCTAACTGTTCAACAGCTCATCCTATTCCTTATGCTGTAGGAGCTATTAATTTTAATAAATTTATATGTTGTTTACCGAAACAAAGATTGAAAGAATTAGAAACACGTTTGTTAAGTGATATGATTAAAATTAAACGATCAAAAGATGAAGATGAAATTAAAAAACTTAAAAAACAGATTAATGAGTATAATAATTTAACTGAATTAGAATTTAATAAAATTCAAAATTGTGTGAAAAATATTTACGAGAACTGAGGATGATGAATGTTCGATCGGGGAAACCCAGAGGACGTATGTCCGATCCATCAATTTTTTAAAAACTCTTGGAAAAATTTAATTATTCTAGAGTAACTTTAATAGCTCACAATTCATCAGGTTTTGATTCCTATTTTCCGATAAAAGCTAATTTTAAATTATCTAAACCGCCTCTTAAAACTTCAAGAGGAATATTGACTGCTTCATTACAAAATCCTTATACAACTGAATGTGTTAGTAGATACATTCAAAAATCTTTTAGATTTAAAAACAATATGAAAAAAGATTCACCTTCAGGTAAATTAGCACTTCAAACTATTATAATGAAATGTAGTTATCAACATGTAAAAACAAGTCTTTCTAAATGTGTGAGAATTTTAAAATTCCTACGAATGTGTGTAAATTAAATTATGAAATTGGAGACATAACACATGAAAATTATAAAGAAAAAGAAAATGAATGGAGACCATATTTAGTTAACGATATTCTTTCTTTAGCTTTTTGTATCTACAAATATAATAATGTTATGCAAGATTTAGTTGGTGAAGATATAACTACTAATTTGACATCCTCTGCTTTAACATTTAACGGTTGGATGAAAAGCGTACAAAATGACAATATAAATATTCATTCTCATATAGATTTATGGGCTAGAAATTATATTAGAAAATCTGTTAAAGGTGGAAGAGTTTCAGCAAATATAAGAAAATACATATCGCCATTTTGTAGCATCTTGTTACCAATATTAAAACAGTATTTACCTGGTCGCTGCGCTGGGAGGACTTTGTCCCTTGGTCGCTGCGCTGGGGACTTTGTCCCTTGGTCGCTACGCTGGTGGACTTTGTCCCCGGGAAATAATTTAATAGATTTAATGAAACAGTATCGAGATTTAGGAGATAAAACTGAAATTTGTAAGAAAATTTCAAATCAACTACTTGAACAAAAAAATGAATTTCTAATGGCTTTTGATGCAACATCTTTATATCCATCAGCTATGTATGATGAAAATTCAGAATACCCTAAAGCTGAATCAGCTAGAAAATTTCGTCAAGAAGAAGAGCGGGAAATAGTAATATAAATTTAATACTCAAACATTTAGACCTAAAACTGGAATATTCTCTGTTGTGTTTCAATATCCGAATGATATGTTTTTCCAACCAGTTTCCTATTAAAGATAAAGTTAAAAATCAAAATAATAATTCTCATGTAAAAGTAATGAGGTTTAGAAATGGTATATGTTATGATGTATTAACTTCTGTTGACATACAAGAAATTGTTAGATGTGTGGGGAAAATCTTACATATTACTGATGGTATAATTTATGAAAAAAATTATCAAGTTTCACCATTTCGAAATTATATTGAAAAACTTTTTAATTTGAGAAAAAGATATAAAACAGAAGGAAATACTGTAGGTGATGAGTTAATTAAATTATTGATGAATTCGCTATATGGCAAAACTGTGCAAAAAGATATAACCACTAAATATCATTTATGGAATGAGAATACATTGAGAAAAAATTTCACTCAAGAAGTAAAAGATTATGAAAAATTAAATGATGACCAATATTTAGCGAAAGTAGAAATGGAAGATGATGAATTTCTCAAAACTAATATTGTAAAAGATGGGAAGACGTCATTCATGCCATCACACTTAGGTTCTTTCATTCTTTCTCACTCTAGAAGAATCATGAATAACTTTATTTTAGAAATTAATGGTTTCAAAGAAAAATACATTCATTATACAGATACTGATTCAATATATATTTCCAATGAGCTCTTTAATAAATTAGATGCTGCTGGATATGTTGGTGGGGAATTGTGTCAAGGAAAAAATGATTATGAAATGGTGGAATTATTTTTGCAATGTTTATTGCTCCTAAATAAAATACTGTATTACTGTAGATGAACAAGGGAGACTTAGTGAAAAGAAAACATTCAAAGGATATTCACAAGATAAAGTAAAAGTAGAAGATTTTCTAAAATTATATTCGGGGAAAACATTATCGACTACAGTTAATAAACCATGGAAAAGATCTTTAGAAACTGGAATTAGTATTCCTGATAAAAATAATAATACTGAAGAAAAAAAATTTTCTGGTCAAATAAATATCTTAAACGTCAAGCCCCTGATGAAAATGAAATTATGTTACCTTATAACGGAGAAGATATTCAAGCTGAAATATTTCAAACAATCATCTGTGAGAGTAATTTAAGTGATGATGATGACACGTGGGAATAATTATTTTTTTATCACATCTAAAAAATTTATTACATCTAAAAAATTTATTACATCTAAAAATTTATTACATCTAAAAATTTATAACATCTAAAAAATTTATTACATCTAAAAATTTATAACATCTAAAAAATTTATAACATCTAAAAATTTATTACATCTAAAAATTTTATTACATCTAAAAATTTTATTACATATGAAAATATATTTATCGAATATTTTGGTATTTTCTATTAAGTTTTATCTTATTAAGTTTCATCATATAATGTTTTATCAAAAGATAATTTAAATTTTTTTTCACTAACTATTGATTCATCATCATCATCATCATCATAAATTGTTTCTTCATCATCATCATAAATTGTTTCTTCATCATCATAAATTACACTTTTTGGTATAGGATGCCCTTCCATGATAGGATACCATTCTCTTATTGGAATATCTAACTCTAAATTACATTTTTTATCTGATAATAATATAATAGAGAAAAATATTGGTCTTTGATCTCTTTTGGAAAATTTAATAACACCACCATAATCTGAATCACTTTTAGTTTTTGTTAAAGATGATAAAATTTTAAATTGATTAGATGTAAATCCTAATTTAAATTTTGTAGACCCGACACATAGTTGTCTAACAGTATCTTCAACTATACCATCATTATTATTTTCAATTGTAAGAAAATGAAATTTAGATAAATTTTTATAATTACTAATATTTTTATAATCTTTTTTACCATTTACACCATTTTCAGATGTTTCAGAATCATCATTATTATCATCTATATTATTATCATTATTATCATAAGATTCTTTAAGATCGGGCAAAGCCCTAGAACCTTCGGTTCGTTTATTATGATTATGATTATGATTATGGTCATTGTTAATAGTATAAGGTGTTGTCCACATATAAATTTTCTCTTGTTGAGCTAAGCCATTTATGTAAGATTTTAACAAATTAATATTTAAGTTTGAATATAATCCTATATACGTATCATCATCATATCTTTGCGGCATTTCTAATGTTTCTTGTTTATAAATTGTGTCTCTATAATAAACTTGACATAATAATTCTTCATTATGTTTTTTACTCTCTATGTGAATGTTATATTGATTTTGTTCGTCAACAAATAATCTAATTTTTTCTTTCGAAAAAGATTTTAATTTTTTAACTAATTCTTTAATATTAATATAATTAATAATTTTAGTTTCTGTCCAATCAGTATTACTAATTGGTAACACTGCTCTAATAAATCCATAAACATTATTATGACCTATTATAACCATATTTTCTTTATTTAATTCCACATAAGCTACATCATTATATTTACTAACAATCTCCATAAATTTAATAAATGGATCACCTGGAAAAATACAATAATTGGTTTCTATAGAAGGTAAACCTTTAGTCTGTTCTCTAAATATTTCGGCTTGTAACTGAAATAAAATATTAACATCTATACATAGATTTGTAATAGTATTATTATTATTATTATCAAAACAGTTATTTTCAAATCCCGTTGATCTCGTCGAATAAGAAGAACAGGATGATGCGGACGAATATAATTTTTTTAAATTTGGTTTTTCCATTTTTTTATTTTTATTAGAAAAAATTTTATTTTTATTAGAAAAAATTTTATTTTTATTAGAAAAAATTTTATTTTTTTATTTTTATTAGAAAAAATTTTATTTTTTTATTGTTAAAAAATGATGTTACCAAATGTTGGTGGAGGTGCATATATCCCGAATAATCGTGAATTAGAAATAGAAATAGAAAATTATATCATGAAAACTGGAGACGTTTTATCTGGTCCATTGCATCTTTCTATTCTTCCGCAACAAAATACAGAGTTAACAAATAAACAATATGTTGATACACAAATCAATGATTTAAAGGAAAAATATATAAACGATGTTTTGGTTCCACTGATGAATGAATTGAAGTTGCTTAAACTTAATGACAAATCATTAAACGAAAAATTATTAAAACTTGATAAAAAGGATAGAGAGCTAGAAGCAGATATAGCAAAACTTTTTAAAAAGATTTCTGAACAATCAAAAATTTTAATATTACTTTCTATAAATTTAAAATCTGCAGTCATTAAAAATAAACATCAGATAAAAATGTTAAAAGAACAATTAGAAGATGAAATAGAAAAACTACCTGAAAGAATTAAAAAAAATTTAAAGCAGTTACAAACTACATTCCAAAAAAGTGTTGATGAATTGAGTTCTAAAATTACTCAACAAATGAAAAAGATGAATAGAATAATAAATGAAGTAAACTCACTTAATGAAAAAGTTGATAAAATGAAAAATCTTAAAATCAATTTAGAAAATGAATTAAAGAAAAATTTACAAGAAAACTCTAAAGAAAATAAAGAACAGTTAGATGCTGTTAAAAGACAATTAGATGTTCTTAAAATTAAGTTAAATGCTCTTAAAACGGCGTTGAAGATTAATCAGCAGAAAATGCAAGTTAATAGAAAAGAAATTAAAGTACATCACACGCTGCTTGACGCAATAGATAAAGTGCAACAGGCAATTAATAAAGTTATCTCGAAGTTGTTGTCCATTCACAAACGTAAATCTTAACACGTAGATATTTTTCCCAAAAGTCAAATTTAATCCTAAAAAATGCCTATAATTTATAAACACAATCTTAAACATTTTGCATCAAATAATAAAATTGCTCATGAACCATCTATGAAACCTGTGTACCATTATGATAGTGTAGAAACTGTCGGAACACAAAAGTTCCTAGGCACCGCAGGTGCCGTCCAAAAAGAAGGAGCTGGGATCTTCTCTGGTATTGGTAGTATCGTTAACTTAATTAAAAATAATAAAGATTTGATTACATCTGCTGCAAAAGGAGCAGCTGCTATAGGTAGTACAGCTAGTGCAATATCAAATGCTGTTAAGTCTCAAAACGAATTAAAACAACTAGAAGCTATTCGTAAACTTAGGAATGATTCTGAAGAACTAAAAAAATTAAAAAAACTTTCAGATGAAACAAAAAATAAAATTGCTAACATAGCTGTAGAGGGTGATAGTAAACATAATGAAAAAACAATTGAAGAAATAAGAGGTAATGGCGTGAGTAGCAACCTTCGGTTTAACCAGCAAAGCTGTAGTGGAGCTGGTCTAGCAAAATTCTAAAATATATTTTTTAGTAAAATTTTTTTTAGTAAAATTTTTTTAGTAAAATTTTTTAGTAAAATTTTTTTTAGTAAAAATTTTTTTTCTGTCTGTGAGAAAAACAAAAAGTCAAATTATTTCTTATAAAAATGCCTTCGCTTATCGAAAATAAATTTAGATTAGATGATCCTCCGTTCACCAGTTACAATCAAAAAAAGAATGACTATATAAGAATTGCTATGAATCCCGGATCTTCCAGTAGAGTAAACACTGGAGGTGATTTAATTTTTGAAGTTGATAATCAGCAGAGCTATTTATATTTACCTGATTCATTTTTACACTGTGAATATTCTTTATATAGTGATGCTAATTTTACAACACCATTACCAGATACCGATAATATTACACTAGAGAATAATTTTTTTCCAAGATTATTTACACAAATGCGTTTAGATGTTGCAACTCAAAATATAGAAACAATAAGTGATTCCCCAGGTGTAATTGATACAATGCTTAGATTTATAACAATTGGTGAAAATAATAAAAAGTATGAAATCGAAGGTTGGTTTCCTGATACTAATGATGGTATAATTGTTGATGATTTAACTCACGCTGGAACAGATGCAGCAGGAATTGCGAAAGATGTAGAAAATATTGCAAAACATTTAAATAAAACAAATAATTATGCATATAAAGAAAGACGTGAATTTAACAAGAAAAGTAAACAGACGGTAAATTGGTCATTGTCTCCATTATTCGGATATTTAGATTATGACAAAATATCATATCAATTTAAATTTAAATTAATAATTCATCGTACGGCAAATAATGAATTAATCTTTTTTGGTAAGACTGGAAAAAAGCATATTTAAAAATTGATAGACTTGAATGGTGGATTACGCATATTACTCCTAGTTTAGAGGTTGAAACAGCTATTGCAAAAAGATTAAATACTAACAAACCAATTCCAGTAAATTTTCTAAAGCGTACTGCTAGTTCAGTAACTTTTTCCGAACAAAGATTTAACTGGCATTTTACTAGAACTGCGAATACCCCAAGATATTTATTACTAACATTTCAAAGAAATAATTCTCCAAGTTTTGATAAGAACAATAATATTTTTATATTAATACAATTCGAAGTTTACAAGTTTCATTAAATCAAACTCGATATCCAATTGATCCATTAAGATTCGATGATACCAATAATCAATTTTTGGAAGGATATGATTGTTATCGAAATCTTTGTACAGAATTTGGAGTTGAACCACAATTAACTCCTGGAGATTGGAGACATTTATGTCCAATTTTCTGTTTCGATTTAAGTGCACAATCTGAAGATATTATTAAAAATGGTTGTGATGTAACAATTAATATTGAAAAGAAAGATTCCACAACTTCATTGATGGCTTATGGTTTATTGCTAGAAGATGTAAAATATTCTATTGAAATTCTTAATGGAAAGATGGTAAGGATAGGCTAAAACCAGAGGAGCTTCGCTCCGATAAGTTAATTAAAATTTTTTCATAACTAGAATAGGTTAAAATTTTTGGTAACTTAAAATTTTTCATAACTAGAATAGATTAAAAAAATTCTTAACTTATAATTTATTCATAACTAGAATAGATTAAAATTTTTGATAACTTAAAATTTTTTTATTAAAAATGTCGCAAGCGAAAAGTAATAATAATAAAACTGTTGAATTAAAATTACGTAATATTGTTGACAAAAATACCCCTAAAACTATTACGATTAACAAAAAAAAGTATTACATAAGTAAACCAATGATAGAGAATATTCAATTACAAGAAGAAAAGAATGGCGGTATTCTCCCATTAATTCCACTAATAATAGGAGGCATAGCTGCAGCAGGAAGTGTTGCAGGTGGGACAGCTGGTATTGTCCAAGCAGTAAATAAAAATAAATCAGAGAAGGCAGCATTAGAAGAACAAAAACGTCATACCAGAGAGTTAGAGAAAGTTGCTAGGGAGAAGGAATAGTAGATAATTTTATTAGTAAATTAAAATTAGTTGATGAAGGAAAACGAGTTCTTAAAAATATTCTCCACAATGTTGATGATTTAATTGAAATTAAAGAAACTAAAGATGGTTCTGGAATATATCTAAGTCCTAGTATGATTAGTAATAACCTCAGGACCTTTGGTTCTTTTCGGTAAAACAATTTTTTTATCTTCTTAATTTTTTTTATCTTTTAAAATGAATACTAAAAATTCCGAAAATTTAATTAAATTAAAAATTTCTAATTTAGATTTATTGAATTATCTATTAAACAAAAATAAAAACTCAAACTGTCAGCATATTGGAGGTGACAAGAACAAAGTTCCACACCACTTCGGTGGTGATATACAAAAAACATTAGAAAACTTTCCTGGATTTATTTGGAGTAAATATTCGAAAGAAAAACATCTTCCTGGTCATTCATATACTGGGCCAGGAACTCGATTAGATATAAGACTAGATGAGAATAATAATCCGAAACCAGGTGAAGAACCAATAAATAGAGTAGATGCCGCCGCTTACAGGCATGATTTAGCTTATCGAAATCATGATCTAAGTTCTCGTCATGCAGCTGATAAGAAGATGATTCAAGAATTAGATAGTATTCAGAATCCTACATTTAGAGAAAAAATTGAAAGAATGTTTGTTAAGAAAGCTTTACAAGCTAAAATATTATTCGGCCAGGGTTTAAATGAAAATCATAATTCAGACGTTTATGCATCTGAAATTCATAAAGAATATAGAAAGCCTAAATATTTATTAAAAGTAAAAAGTATTTAATAAAGATGATATTTGGAGTGCTGATCTTATTCATATGCCGAATGAAAGGGACTACAAATACGCATTGACCGTTATAGATTTATATACACGATATGCTTGGGTAAAGCCTTTAAAAAATAAAAGTGGTCTTTCAGTTAAATATGCGTTTGAAGAAATCTTTAAAGAAAGTAATAGAAAGCCAAAAAAATTGTTTGTTGATAAAGGGTCGGAATTTTATAACCGAAACGTTCAGCCACTATTTGAAACTGTTTATTCAACTGAAAACGCTGGGAAGGCCGTAGTGATAGAAAGATTCAATCGGACGTTAAAAAATAAATTATTCAAGAAATTTACTGAGCAAAGAAATCAGAAATGGTTGAAGATATTACCAGGAATTGTGGAAGAGTACAATAATAAAGTTCATTCTGGTATTGAAGAAACCCCAAAGAATGCTTCTGACGACCCTGATTTGATACGAAAGAAAATATTCGAGAATAATAATTTGAATGAGAGTAATCCGAATTTGCAGAAACTTAAACCGAAATTTAAAATTGGAGATAGAGTTAGAATATTTAAATATAAGAATAAATTTGAAAAAGGCTTTGTTGGCTATTGGACTAAAGAAATATTTGAAGTTTTGCAAAATAAATCAAACTTATCCGATTACTTATGAAATTAAAGATTTAGATAATGAGGATATCAGAGGCCGTTTTTATCAAAATGAATTACAACGAACTGATTTTTAATTATCATTATTATTATTATTGGAACTAACGTTTCGGGAATGAAATTCCCTTGTTAGGCGTAGCCATAGAACCTACGGTTCGTTCAATTCTAACATTATATCTAGAAATGGTACTCCTTCCTGTAGTTTAAATAAAACATAAAGACATAATTGTCCACAATAAGTAGTGCCTGGTGTTTGAATTTGAAACGTATTGTATGTTCCCGTTCCAAGTAATTCTTTTACTTCATTTGTAGGTGGAAGCCCGTATGAGTCAAAATAATAATTATCTCCGTTTTTACTAAAGATACCTGCTGACCAATGTACGCCGTTTTGGTCTGAAGTGTGAAGATTCGTTATGAAAATTACAGTTATTGATGGAACTTTGTTCCGGGAACTGAAGGTTCCTGTTGGCCTATTTTTTAGGAATTGTAATTCGTTTCTCATTAGAACATGAAAATTCTTTATTCCTAATTCATTTGCGATTTTCTTTAGGTCGAAATTTGTCGTAGTTTGCGTTCCATATAATTTAAAAAACTCATTTATGTTGCTCATTTTATAATAAAAAAAATTCTTAAGGG
The DNA here is from genome assembly GCA_907163375.1 of Prostheceraeus crozeri. NCBI lineage: Eukaryota > Metazoa > Platyhelminthes > Polycladida > Euryleptidae > Prostheceraeus > Prostheceraeus crozeri. Next base: position 27,595 of record CAJQUW010011987.1, read on the forward strand.
ACCCCTAGAAGTCAGAAGGAGGGGGGGGTATTGATTTAAAACTGTTCTCTAATGATGTCTTTCCTTACTACTTAGTCAGAAGGGGGTATTGATTTAAAACATTTTTATAATGATGACTTTCCTTACTACTGGGGGGGGGTATTGATTTAAAACTGGTCTCTAATGATGTCCTTCTTTACTACTTAGTCAGAAGAGGAGGGGGTATTGATTTAAAACTGGTCCACAATGATGACTTTCTTTGCTACTTAGTCAGAAGGGAGGGGTATTGATTTAAAACTGTTCTCTAATGATGTCTTTCTTTACTACTTATTCGATTTTGAAATGATTTAATTTAATCTAAATTAAAACGTTACATTGTTCCATTTTATTCTTATGAACTCTTGTTAAGAGAATATTGATTGTTTTATCTGTATTAAGACATTAGCAACATCTGTTACCAAATTTCTCAACATGAACAGCTGCTAGCAGTTTAAGCTATTCAGTATGAGAGAATTCTTTGTGACCCGCATAACTCAACTTTTCACTTGAACAGCTGCTGCCATTATTCCACGTATTACTGCGTGTATTCATTCTGCGAGCGTTCTACGAGACTGTGACTGCTTACGAATCATCTGTGACCTTTATCTATTTTGGTCAATTTCATCAGCGACTTTCAACAATTTTATTTTTTATCATAATTAATTCACTACGTTTTAACGAAAATGGCACGTTCAAGCATCGCCTTTGCCGATTTGAAAAGAAAAATTTCAGACACTATTGTGAACGAAGATCAACGGAAGAAGTGTATTGAGATGCTAACAGAATTTCAGGAGAAATATCTTAAACCAAGGGAGGAAGAAGACATCCACGCATCAAAAACATTCAGAGAATTTTTAGTGATAAATCGATTTGAAGACACATTGCAAGATAACGCCATCAATATCAGTTCAAACTATAATTTTGAAGAAGAAATTCAAAGAGACATCTTGGCATCAGAGCTAACTAATTATTTAGCACATTTAAGAAGAGAAGAAGACATTTCGGTGAACAATACTGTGAAGTTATCGTTGTTAAAAGGAAGAGCTTTGACTGCAATCCGGGGAAGTGGCCATGTTTGTAAACAATTAGGTTATTCGAGAGGCTATAGCATCTTTTTAAGAAAATTTTATAAACTATATTTACGATTTCCGTTTATTAAGAACTCGACGGAATCTATATCATTTTTCAAAAGGAACTTCGCTATTATTGACTCGTATCTTCGCCATGGGAGACACCGCCCAACCCTTGATCAAATTTTAAACTCAATCAATTGAAACGGTAAGCTACTCCCAATAGATAATAGTACTATGACCCTTCCCTTATTTCAATTTACGAGAAACAATTGTATCATGTCATAACACATTTTCTAGTCAACATATTTTATTCGTTGTAAACGATGCTACTTGTCCTCATTGGTTTTATAGTTCTATGAGCCTTACTTTATTTTACTCATACAGAAACAATTGTATCATGTCATAACACATTTTCTAGTCAACATATTTTATTCGTTGTAAACGATGCTACTTGTCCTCATTGGTTTTATAGTTCTATGAGCCTTACTTTATTTTACTCATACAGAAACAATTGTATCATGTCATAACACATTTTCTAGTCAACATATTTTATTCGTTGTAAACGATGCTACTTGTCCTCATTGGTTTTATAGTTCTATGAGCCTTACTTTATTTTACTCATACAGAAACAATTGTATCATGTCATAACGCATTTTCTAGTCAACATATTTTATTCGTTGTAAACGATGCTACTTGTACATAGTACTTGTCTGTGATGTGAATAAAATATTTCAAAGATGGAAATGTGTTTTCATTTTGTATCGAGTTAAAGCTGTAGCAACTACTGGAATTGTAAGAACGCCAGATGAAATGACAATTGTTAAAGCATTAGACCATCTCTTTCTTAATTTTTTATAATGCTCTAATCTTAATAATAATTGAGATTCCTTATCTTTCATATACCTAACTCTATCTTTGTGTTTTTCTTTATTCATTTTTTCAATGTTAATCTTTTCAATGTCCATTAAAGTAGAACTACGTTCATATGATAACGAAGGATATATTCTTGAGGTTCCTTCCACTTTTGTTTCATCCACTTTTGTTTCTTCCATTTTTAAATGAATATTTTGAATAAATATTTTGAATAAATATTTTGAATACAATCTTCTGGTATATTGAGACTACGTGATATTTTGAGACAACTTAAATTTTCGTCTGCCTAAATTTTCAAAATTCTTAGACCACGTGATATTTTGAGACAACTTAAATTTTCGCCCTTCGGCCACGTGAAATTTGAAATCTACCTAAATTTTTGAAATTTTGATTTTTTTGAAAATTTTGAAAAACCCCCGCAAAAGTGTGACATCCGGCGCAAGCGAAGCGAAGCAAAGCGAAGCGAAGCGTCGCGCCGGATGTCACACTATAAACTACTGACGACAGTTTACTGATGGAGACGACCATGAGACGACAATTTACTGATGGAGACGACCATGAGACGACAATTTACTGATGGAGACGAACATGAGACGACAATTGAGTGATGGAAACGAACATGAGACGACAATTTACTGATGGAGACGACCATGAGACGACATTTTACTGATGGACACGAACATGAGACGACAATTTACTGATGGAGACGACCATGAGATGACAATTTACTGATGGAGACGACCATGAGACGACAATTTACTGATGGAGACGACCATGAGACGACAATTTACTGATGGAGACGACCATGAGACGACAATTTCCGAATGGAGACGACCATGAGACGACAATTTACTGATGGAGACGACCATGAGATGACAATTTACTGATGGACCAATGGAAACGTGAAATGAAATTTCAGATGTTGCTTTTGATAATTTTATTCAATAGAGCCTGATTCATGGAAGATTTTGTGTGTAGCTCATGAAGATATAGACAAGGCTCGGGTCTGACCAGACCCATCTTGATCATTTCACTAATATTTACAGAAAGGGTCCTTTAACCGTCAATAGACATTAGCTGTAGAAATAATTTGCTTTATTTAATTGGAAAGAATCAGTTGCAAATACATGATACACAAATACACGAGTTTTGAAGAAACTGATTCCAGAAATTTATTTATACTGTGAATTTGCCATTTTTTGTATAACCCGAAGGGTGACCAATTATCCGCAAAACACTGTAATGGTTGCTTCAACTTTCCTGTTGATGAATTCGCTACAATTTCACCACCAGGTTTTTCAATTCGGATATGAGTTCGTTCGTTTCATTACAACAGTTGTAAGTTCCCATTGTACAAGGAAGTCCCAGGTAATGGAACCACCGCGTTTTGCTGCAATTGCATCGGCATTTAAAGTAGTAATTTGAAACATTATTCGTGACAGTTTTGCTGACGGCAGTTTGACCAACTTCACTTACAACCCCCGTCTGAAATCTTTGATTTGCTAAATATCTTCAAGTCATCTCCATCTTTCACAAATGCACCCCCTCGAGTTTCGTAAGTCTCTTCGCCAAGAACTCGACGTTTGCCGAAAAGTGAACATTATTGGGCGTAAAACGGTGTTTCTCTGATACTTTTCATCGTCAGTAGTAGGAGGTTTCCTGGAGTGATTCATTTATCACTCGGATACAACGGAAATAAAAGATTTCTGCGTCGAAGTTTCCTAAGTAGGTGACTTCAATTTTTTGAGGGAAAGACATCATTATAAAACAAAAGCTTTCTTTTATTCATATGAATCAGAGCAAATGCTTATTACGGTAGAAAATGCTTGTAGCAAGACTGTGAAGCAGGGATGCGGAATCGGAGTCCTGTCAAAATGATAGAACTCCACATCCCTGCTTTGAAGTAAATGCTATTTTTCATTCATAGAAAGTGAAGCAAGTACTTAGGAAAATATTCATACGGACTAATGTCAAGGCTCTCACTTCAGCTACATGAGCGGAATTATAAAACCCGACACGTTTAGGATTGCAATCTGAAGCGTATCGATGTCCCGGGGGTAGTGCTGTTTTCGCAACTGGATTTCATTTTCGAAATCGAAATAGAAATTATAAAAATTATAAAAACGTTTTCGAAATCGAAATCATATAAAAATTATAAAAACGTTTTCGAAATCGAAATCATATAAAAATTATAAAAACGTTTTCGAAATCGAAATCGAAATTATAAAAATTATAAAAACGTTTTCGAAATCGAAATCATAAAAATTGTAAAAAAGTTTTCGAAATCGAAATCGAAATTATATAAAAATTATAAAAACGTTTTCGAAATCGAAATCATAAAAATTGTAAAAAAGTTTTCGAAATCGAAATCGAAATCATATAAAAATTATAAAAACGTTTTCGAAATCGAAATCGAAATTATAAAAATTATAAAAACGTTTTCGAAATCGAAATCATATAAAAATTATAAAAACGTTTTCGAAATCGAAATCGAAATTATAAAAATTATAAAAACGTTTTCGAAATCGAAATCATAAAAATTGTAAAAAAGTTTTCGAAATCGAAATCATATAAAAATTATAAAAACGTTTTCGAAATCGAAATCAAAATTTCTATAATTTTAAAAACGTTTTCGAAGTCGAAATTGAAATTATAAAAATTAAAGAATGAGTTTTCGAAATCGAAATTTTGATGAAATTTCCGAATTCATGGTCCGAGAAATTCCATGCATGAACTTTCCGATGATGGTTTGTGATAACATCTAGCTGGCTGATCTCCGTCCTATACAATAGATAGAAATTCAAGAGGTTTAGATTCACTCATTCTGATCATTTTTTATAAATATTTGACATTTTACCAAACTTATTTACGTAACCGGTGCATGATTGCTTCATTATTGCATTCCACGAGTTAGATATCTTAAATGCCTGAACCCGTAGGGTGAGGACCATTTAAATCTAACGAGTTGGAATGCTATGATGAAGCAATCTCATGCACGAGTTATGCAGAGAATTGTATTTGACGACGTGCTATGATGATGAAGGACAGATTGTATTTGACGACGTGCTATGATGATCAAGGACAGATTGTGATTGACATGTCTATGATGATCAAGGACAGATTGTGATTGACATGTCTATGATGATCAAGGACAGATTGTGATTGACATGTCTATGATGATCAAGGACAGATTGTGATTGACATGTCTATGATGATCAAGGACAGATTGTGATTGACATGTCTATGATGATCAAGGACAGATTGTGATTGACATGTCTATGATGATCAAGGACAGATTGTGATTGACATGTCTATGATGATCAAGGACAGATTGTGATTGACATGTCTATGATGATCAAGGACAGATTGTGATTGACATGTCTATGATGATCAAGGACAGATTGTGATTGACATGTCTATGATGATCAAGGACAGATTGTGATTGACATGTCTATGATGATCATGGACAGATTGTGATTGACATGTCTATGATGATCAAGGACAGATTGTGATTGACATGTCTATGATGATCAAGGACAGATTGTGATTGACATGTCTATGATGATCAAGGACAGATTGTGATTGATGACATGTCTATGATGATCAAGGACAGATTGTGATTGACATGTCTATGATGATCAAGGACAGATTGTGATTGACATGTCTATGATGATGAAGGACAGATTGTGATTGATGACATGTCTATGATGATCGAGGACAGATTGTGATTGACATGTCTATGATGATCAAGGACAGATTGTGATTGACATGTCTATGATGATCAAGGACAGATTGTGATTGACATGTCTATGATGATCAAGGACAGATTGTGATTGACATGTCTATGATGATCAAGGACAGATTGTGATTGACATGTCTATGATGATGAAGGACAGATTGTGATTGACATGTCTATGATGATCAAGGACAGATTGTGATTGACATGTCTATGATGATCAAGGACAGATTGTGATTGACATGTCTATGATGATCAAGGACAGATTGTGATTGACATGTCTATGATGATCAAGGACAGATTGTGACTGACATGTCTATGATGATGAAGGACAGATTGTGATTGACATGTCTATGATGATCAAGGACAGATTGTGATTGACATGTCTATGATGATCAAGGACAGATTGTGACTGACATGTCTATGATGATGAAGGACAGATTGTGATTGACATGTCTATGATGATCAAGGACAGATTGTGATTGATGACATGTCTATGATGATCAAGGACAGATTGTGATTGACATGTCTATGATGATCAAGGACAGATTGTGATTGACATGTCTATGATGATGAAGGACAGATTGTGATTGATGACATGTCTATGATGATCAAGGACAGATTGTGATTGACATGTCTATGATCATCAAGGACAGATTGTGACTGACATGTCTATGATGATCAAGGACAGATTGTGAGTGACATGTCTATGATGATCAAGGACAGATTGTGATTGACATGTCTATGATGATCAAGGACAGATTGTGATTGACATATCTATGATTATCAAGAGGATTTGAATAGAAATTTAGCCTGACCAGCGATGTGAATATCTATTCACAGATCTAGTCTATACTAAAGCAGGACAACAGCGCTCATAATTGGCATAGATTACGCTCCTTCCCGTGCATTGGAGTAAATATTATCTGCAGCGCGGGCAATAATCTGCTTTACAGGTCAAATGAAGTGATAGGATATCTACAATGCATGCACGGGGGACATATCTCCTTCCTGATTGCTGTTTACGATGCCACATTGGTTGATTTTCCTGAAAACTTGCTAAGACTAGAGCAAATAAAACCGGTTGATGAGATTGATTGTGCAAGGAATTCAAATAAAAATGCGTTTGTGAAATGAGGATGATTTCCCTTCAAGAGTAGCCGTTCCAATGCATTTATGGACTGGAGTAGCTTCAAGTGAGATAATATAAAACAACACAGACTAGCAGAAATTCAGAGATTTCAAATGATAAAGAGAAGACAGAAAGATGGCAAGTTAACCCTTGTTGGGTATTTTCCGAATCCGCCACATCGGTGGGGAAATTTTTGGTGACCTGTGCAATCCATTTCTGACACAAGAAAACCAAGGATCCGCTTTTCCATAGTCTCAGATCTTTGAATTTGATTTTTTAGAAAATGTTCGTTTATTTCAACATTGAACATTATAGAAGCAAACAATTTTGGCAAGAATTATATTGCTGTTCATTCATATAGTTCTGAAGTAATCACACGTGATGCTTCCTATCTGAAAACAAGAGAGATTATTCACAGAGAAGGTTGATCAAATTCTGATAAATGAAAAGTGAAGCTATTTAAATGAACTGTGAACTGCAATATGACATTGTGTGGCCAAAATACAGTAAACACATGTTTTTCGTAAAAACGTAGAATTATTTTGCACAAGTTTGAATAGTACTCATGCTTGAGTAACTGAGTACGGTTCATTCGGAAGACAATTCTGCGCGTTCTTAGATTATTGAAGGTCATTTGTATGAAGTCATGCACTAGGTGATATGTTGGACAAAGGCCTCGTGCGTCATCGCAAGAACGCGAAATGAAAATAAAAATACAATTAAGCATAATTTCAAACTTAGAATCTAATAGTGTGAGTATTTTCTAATTCTTCAGTTGTTGTCTAAGTGATTTTGAGTATGATCGCAATTCGTAGAACTATTCCTTGTTGTAGTACATGTATCTGTCCAGGTGTTGTTAGGCGAGGGCAACATCTTAGACTCTCGATGTTCCACCAAACTGACTTCAGGCAGAACACTGTCCCAGTTGTTCTAACTGCGTTCATCGTGCCTCTGTATCAAAGATCGTTATGTCAGAGCAACATAATTTTTGTTGCGCAGTTTAGAAATTATTAATTCAATATATTTCTTGGTCATCATTTTTGGATCAATTTCTCAGCAAATATTGAATTACATTTATTAGTAATTTGTATTTGCACTCAAGTAAATATCGTCTTCGCTCGCATGACATATAATTTTCATATGAGTTCAATTTTACGCAAAAAGCTAACCGGTGATGACAGAATTCACATTGAAAATGAATTGCTCATCATTGTTCTGTCGATTCAGATCTTTTGAGGTACATTTGAGGTCGTTATTTAACGTTTGTGCATCATATTCAACGGGTTCAATAAAAGTGATGAAAAATGTGTTTTATCAGAATGCAATTATGTAATCAACTGTAAAACCCGAATAACAATGTGTTTCAATTCAGATGTGTTTTTGAAATGTGTGAGGAAACAGCAGAAACAGAGTGATAAAGAAAGTGTCTGATTTCAACTCTACTAGTTGTGCAACGAATTGTTTGAATGAAGACAAGATGATGATTGACAAGTTTCGTAAGCTTCGGAATGATTTTCTCAACATCCGCATCGTCGCCGTGATTATCAACAGGAAGCCGCACATTGTGCAGACACAGCTGTTATTTGTGAAGCAAGTTCGATGAATAACCTTGACTTGTTCATTTCATGAGTTGGAAGTCCGAAGATTCGCCGTTTCCACAGCCACCAGCCCCAAAATGAATATTCGCCGATCTTCGACTCCATAGAAATCCGACTTTCCGCTTTACGTTAGTGAGACTAGAATGTACGGCAGCTGTTTGTTGATGCCATGGGTCAGACACCGATGTTGCTAGATCTTCAGAAGAATCAAAATTCACCTGCGATAAATTCTGTGAATGTCATTTTGTCAACAGTAGCATCGGTTGTATGACGTTTAATTTTCTGTAACAGCAATTCGGCCAAGCTACCGGTCACGAGGAATGTCGTAGTTCTGCCTTCTCTAGGAGATTTTCTGCCCTAAAAGTACAATCATAATTATAAAAATGAGAAATCGCATTTTGAGTGATGGAGTGAATATTGGATCATAACGTCATTGAGTGCATCAAACGCGGAAGTATATGTAGTGATACGAATGTATTTCAAAGAAAAACAAGTGCAACTTGTCGATTATGGTCAATTTACATCATATCACAACATGGATAACACAAGTACAAAATTTGAACCGACTGTCCGAGAAATGGCAACATGGCAATAAGGAAGATATCTTGAGCATGCATGAGACAAGAGAATAAGTATTGAGATATTGAAAAACATAGTTTTCATAACATTCCCCAACAGAAACGTTCTCAATTATAATGCTCTTATGCCATGTTATCAACAACTATGTTAATGTACATTGCTCGCCGAAATCATTCTTTCTACTCCACTGTAATAGAAGGCTAAAACCAACATATGCGGGGTAACAAATTTAAGTTAAAAGTGTCACACGCTTGGTAAGATGAGCTCGCTAACCTGAGACAGATGCTTCCGTAACACATAAGAATCATCAATCAGCAACAGTCAACTTCACGTGAATATCTCCATCCATGAGCTTATCCATGAGAATCGCTGAACATCTCCCGAAATGAGCTATTACTGTGGGTGTAAGACCAAGATCGTGAAATGCTCCTGCCAGCTCTGTTACTAGCCACATTATATCTTGCAGAACTTTTGACAAAAATCGTAGTCCGTCATCTTACTTTTCTATCATCAGTAGTAGTAACAATTTCCGCTATCTACAAATTCTAGAGTCGCTCATTATTAAAGCTATGTACAGAAAGAAACGTATCAACTTCACCTTGCGTGGTAGCAGATTAATATTCATGTTTATTAGCTCACTCTCGTGACCGCTCTCTGTCAGACATCGCAACTTGCCATTCCATAATCCGGTGTGTTCCACTGAAGTGAACCGGCGAAAAGCCTCTGGACATGTCATCGTGATCCTTTTAACTTTTGTACAGTATTTCTTCATTTTATTTAACTTAACAATACAAGAAGTGGATGAAGAATTTGTTTGTTTTGGGATTTGTGTACAAATGAATATCTCTATCAAAATATTTCTAGATTATACACCAGCCTGGTTGGTCGCCTTAACTCGTTTCCGTTACAAAAGAGAGTGACACTTCTAGCAATCTTGTCACGTCCGTAGTGAAGCTGCAAAATCTTTGCCATTGACCAGAAGTCCCGCTTCGTACTTTCATCTAGTAGAACAATGTCTCCCATACTGAGGTTATGATTTCGAAATTTGCGAGGTGACTTGTTTTCTGCCAGTGAAACCAGATACTCATTTTTCCAGCGTCTCCAAAATGAATTGAACACTCTTTTGGTATCTTTGAAACTTGTCAACGCTCTGTCACGATTTTGTCTTGCTATGATTCCTTCTTTTGGAAACAGAAAATTCATTGGCGTCAATGGGAGTGTTTCGTCTTCTTGACAATGATATGTTATTGGACTGCGATTAATTAATTCTTCAATTTTGAGTGAAAGTCGTTTTGACTGGTCAACCCACAGAATTAAATATTTTGTTTATCTGCTTCGGTTTGCTAGAAGTGCGATTAATACAAAATTGACGGCACATCGAGGAACCTATTAGGTGGGCAAAAAGGAATTCCTAATACTTTACAGAGATAGGAAAAAAAGTCGTGGATTAATGTGAGTTCCAGCAAACTGCTTCGATTGCCAAAATTCCTTCAGATTCGAAGAATTCAGATCATTGCCCACAAGTTTTCTCCATAATGTTGGTCCTTCCGATCATTATTAAAGAAAGTAGCAGGCGTCCGAAAATTAGTTCACTGTTTTCACATCCTCTCCTCGGCATTGCTCACTGTATAGTGCATAATACACTGCTGAATCGAATGTTAGCCAAGACAGGGATGTGTGTTTTGGTGTGTGCGAGGTGATATCACAGCACGTACGCATCTCTCACTGGCTCTGGTGTCCTCTGCTGACAGCTTATTGTTTGCCATTTCCAATAGCAAGCGATACACGAATTATCCATTCGAGAAGGAGCAAGTTGTCTAATTCGGTGATGTGCCATTTCGATGTTAAGGTTACATATAACTCTTCCTTTCTAGGAAAGCGAAGCGCGCGCAGATGAATCTAATTCTGTGGGAGTCCTTGACTCTTCGTATAAGACGTTCCCACACGTCACCAGTCCATGGATCTACATAAACAAATAGAAGTTTGTGATGAGGCAATTGCAAGATGATTGAAAGTGGAACTTAAGAATTGTCGTTTTGTTAATGTTGAAAGAAGAAGCGCGAAGGTGGGAAGAAAACGTCAGCAGCTCTCGGAGTACATGCCCCGATAGCCGCAGATTCTAAAATGTGTGTCTTAAATTTCGCATTTAATCGCAAATTTCCGTCTCTCCATGTCATTGTCGCTGCCTGGAGCCCTTCACTGTTCATTTCTTCTTCACCCATCGAATGTTCATAGAAAGGCTAACTAATTCTGAAGAGATCGCGAATATCATCTTTACGTGGGATAGAGAGAGAGAGAGAGAGAGAGAGAGAGAGAGAGAGAGAGAAAATCCCACTTTCATTTCTGAGACCGCTTGTTAAATGTAGTGAAAAATAACATCAAGTACAGGTGAAGGTAGTGCCAAACTCAAGAATCAGCTACTATCATAGAAATGTGGATTTGATCAAACACAGCGGTTCCATCTCTGCCCTCATGAGACCTCATGCACGATGGTTTGCCTCACACAGAAGATGGCGCGAGACACTTGAGGTAGACGAGGGACGACTACTTCTACAGCCATGGAAGCCTTCACTTCCAGTATTCATAAAGTTCGTTACCCTGAAATATGATGATGAAAAATAATAAAATGATTTATATCTCACAGTGAAATGATCTCTCTGATTATTGCTTTCATGATTAAATTCATACATTCCAAAGAGTGCAATAAACCGCCTTTATTACAGGATACGGAGTCGGAATCCCTGAGTCCTATCTTTTTTGATGGAGTCCTGTCAAATGATAGGACTCCGGATTCCGGCCTATAACTAGACTCGTGCATGCAAAGCTTGTAATAGTTGAGGGAATGAGCCGTGATAGTGAACAAAGGATTGTCGTTTCACTCAGTGATTTAGTAGAGAAGACAAGCCTTCCTATCTTCGATCACACCTACGCACCAAAGGTCACATCAGAGACAAAAATGAAATACTAGTTTGAGAACATTACCTCTTAACCTAACGTCAAACGTGTGTGATGGCTCCTCCAAAGCGCATAAAATCGAAAGTATTCTCATATTTTTTCGGGAAGGATGGGGGATTTCGTGCCTGGTAGAGAGCATCAGGCAACACATCAGCAAGATGGGATGAGCCGGGTCATATGCGCCCAACTTAAAGTGACTTAAAAGTGGCGTATAGTTGATAAACTTTCATTGAAAATGATTGATAATTGATGCTACAATGATCACTAAAAATAGGTTCAGGCGAGCCTATAATGATCTCTGATCTTATATATAATAAATATAATAAAACTTGACACTCGGAGTCGGCTCCGCATCCCTGCTTTTTTCCCTTCGGTGCTCTTGAAAAGACATGTTGATGAAGAAAAATGCTATAAAGATGGATACTTTGCACTTGTTCAACAACTATTCGAAATGTTGATGCTTAGATAAATCCGTTCCACTTTGTTTCAGAGCATCATGGGTCGTTCCCAGTCTTCAAAAGATTCTCGAGAACAGAAGAATGTCGTGAGACCTCGTGTCCGTGCTCTCAGAAGTTATAGAGGCACAGGGAAAGGATCACTGAGTTTCAGAGCGGGAGATGTGATGGAAGTTTTATCCCAAGACAATGAAGAATGGTGGCGTGTTGTTCATCTTAAAAGTCGAAAGATCGGAATCGTTCCACGAGCGTACGTTGCCAAGAACGACGGTCGTCCGACAAATTCCGATGCTTGGATGCAAGTGAATCGATGGGAAGCAAACAAATTACTCATCAAGTTCGGTAATCCAAGTGGAACGTACATCATCAGGCCATGTTCAGGTGAGGAGATTTGGGCTCTCAGCGAGTCCTACATTATACGATCACTTTTAGGTTAAAAGTTTCGCAATCCCAGTGAGTCTTACATCATGCGGCCGTGTTCAGATGACAGAACGTGCACTCCCAGTGAGTCTTACATCATGCTGCCGTGTTCGGATGACAGAACGTGTACTCCCAGTGAGTCTTACATCATGCTGCCGTGTTCAGATGACAGAACGTGTACTCCCAGTAAGTCTTATATCATGCTGCCGTGTTCAGATGACAGAACGTGTACTCCCAGTGAGTCTTACATCATGTGGCCGTGTTCAGATGACAGAACTTGTACTCCCAGTGAGTCTTACATCATGCGGCCGTGTTCAGATGACAGTACGTGTACTTCCAATGAGTATTATATCATGCGGCCGTGTTCAGATGACAGAACATCTAAAAGATGCAAAATACAGTTTCCAAAAGTATTCAAAACGGAACAACATATTAGATTAAAGCGATAAGTAGAATGATATGAGGATATAAGAATATCTCCGATCTCTATTCACAAACTGCATCAACGAAAGTTTAGAAAATTTGTGTTAAAAAAAGACAGTTGGACTTTCTGACGATCGGTGTTCACTGAGCAGAGTTTCCAACAATTCTCATTTATTATTTTAGACAAACAAAACTTCGCTCTCTCGGTTCGTTTCTTCAATTCGGAGACGAATTTTTGGCTGGTCAAACATTACAAGGTGACTTTGACAACTGAGAATGAATTCCGATTGTCCGATTCGATTGTGATGAAGATGATGGATGACCTGATCCAACATTGCAGAAGTGAGTTCACTTTTATCCTGATATGTAAATCTAAAATTTTTAGTTGAATTTCCAAATTTCATCATTTTTATTGTATTGTCTTCATGTACTACTGCATCAATTCACTGGTAAGTAGTAAGTGCAAATTTTTCCTAAATTTGTGTTTCCAAAATCATTATCATAAACCTACTTCAGATGGCGAAGAAGGTTAATCTCATGGTTTTTTTCTCACCTACTCCATCACCGAACTGAGTTTGCAATTAAGTGTAGTGCTCCCCCCGTTAACAGACAGTCCCGTCAACGGCCATTCCTCTTTAGTCGCTTCAGTACGCTACAGTTCCGCTACAGTACGCATTCCTATTCTCCGGATAATGTTCCAATGTGTTGAATCCCATGTACCGACCACTCCCTTACAACGACCGCCTTTCCATTCTCCGGACAATGTTCTTAATGTGTTGACTCCCAGAAGAGATCCATTCGTGACCTGAATCGGTCAAATTTGAAAAATGAAGGCAGGCATCATAATTAATTCTGTTAAAAGGAAGTTTCTTTAGGTAGAAGCAGTTTGTATTAATCATTGCAGGCGATGTCAGTATATGGTCGTGTCCAAAAGAAAAACACACCAGTGTAATATAGCCAAAGCTGCTGTATTAATAAAATTCTCAAATTTTCGCGGACAACCGCCTTGTTCAAGAGTGCACGAGGAATGAACTAAGTAAGCGAGCGCGCTGACGACCGCTTATCAGCAGAGGGTCACGTGATCGACATCGGCGCAGACAGCGAGACGGCAGTACATGGGTGCAAGCGCACTCATGAACAGCAAAGGGTAAATGACAGGATAAGAAAAATGAAGTTTAAAATACAATGTCCTTCAGCTCCTCACGTTCCTGACGGGAATTGATGCTGGGCTGCCTCTTTTTTATTTCTATAGCCTCAAGTATTCTCAGCGATGTCAATTGATGCTCACGGCTAAGTATTTCTGTTTGAAAGCTGCTTTTACAAGTAAGTTTATGTTTGAAAACTGAGCTGCTGCTCGAATTTATGTGTTCACGCACCCTGATGTGGAGAGGCCGAATAGTGCTGCCAATATACAACTTACCACAGCTGCTACACTTCATCTGGTACACACAATTGGTGACATGACACAACTTGTTGTCCTTTACAGGACAGTTCTTCAGCTTGCATTCATCAGCTTCCTCCTTCTTCCTGAGGACGTCTCTTAGTGTTCTTGTCTTATGATACATCTTGACTGGGAGGTCATTTTGCTGCAGCACCCTGTTGATGTTCCTGTTCAGCTGGTCGGAAACGTACGGCATCTTCAGGAAAATAGGGTCTTCAATGCGCTTTATGGTTTTTCTCTTTCTCTTGAAGTTCGGCTTCACAGGAACGATTTGCTGAGCCACATTACAAGGATAGCCGTTGCTCTTCAGAATATTTTTGAAGTCATTAAGATTGGAGGCGAGGTCTCTACTATCTGTACATCTTTCTCTAATGCGATCCACCTCGTTTCGGATGATATTCCTTTTCGTTTGTGAAGGTAGGGCCGAGTCACAATGCACAAACAAGGGTTTCTTTGCTCTTTTCTTGTAGAAGTTGAAAGTAGCCTTGCCCTCGTCTGTTATTGAGAATTCAAAGTCCAGAAGCTTCAGGGTTCTGCCGTTGTTGTTAGGATGCTCGATTTCAAATTTAATGTTCGGATGTTGTTGATTCATAAACTCCAATATTTTTATAGCCGCAGCTTCGTCTGTGGTGATAATACAAATATCATCAATATAGCGCTTATATAATGCTATAGGCATACTTCTCACGGGAAGACATTCCAATCTATGCATGAATAATATTGCCACGATTCCTGCCACACCGTTACCCATCGGCAATCACTGATTTGACGAAAGATTTTACCTTCAAATTTGAAATAAGTGCTGGTGAGCACTATATGTAGGAGATGGCTGACATGGTCTTCAGAAAAACTTCATTTTTCTTATCCTGTCATTTACCCTTTGCTGTTCTTGAGTGCGCTTGCACCCATGTACTGCCGTCTCGCTGTCTGCGCCGATGTCGATCACGTGACCCTCTGCTGATAAGCGGTCGTCAGCGCGCTCGCTTACTTAGTTCATTCCTCGTGCACTCTTGAACAAGGCGGTTGTCCGCGAAAATTTGAGAATTTTATTAATACAGCAGCTTTGGCTATATAACACTGGTGTGTTTTTCTTTTGGATTTATGAGAAAATGCTGCTAAGGGATAATTTCAACTTGCTGAAATATGGTCGTGTGCTTAACCCAATAGGCGCCGAATTATTTTCGAAAGTAATTATCAAAAATTTGAATGGAACCATATTATTCAATCACGTTTTGATACTTTATGACAATCTTACCGAAAATAAATGTTCATTTCATCGTTTTTGATGATGTTCCACATGTGGAACATTGGCGCCTTGAGACTATACATTTTTTAAAGAATTTTTGAAGAATATAAGCCGTTATATATTTGTTTATACTTGACGGATTGCTTATATTTGACATATTTGTTTATACATTAAAATAATGTTCTATGCTTATACGTTAATTTTGATTTTTATGCAAAAGTAGTATATTAAGAATTTTGATGTATTTTGGTAAACGAAACAGGAAAAATACAAACAGAATCACAAATGCATTTTTTTGAAACTAGGTAACAGTAACATCTTTCAGAGTTCAGAGATGGTATTGGACGAAGCAACTTATATGCAACAAAGTGTTGCATGTATCACACTTCATTTTCGTGTTTTTCATGCATAATTTACAGCGACCCTGTTTACCGGCTGGTATTGGAAGATGACCAACATTTCCAAGTCTTGTGGCGAGGGCAGGTGTTCGTGAAGGTCCAGGTCGAATTTCTCGAACAGTCAGAAGACTCAGAAGATATTTCACAACTTCTCTGAAAGAAAACGAATGTTTCACGTACATATTTTGATCAAATGAGAGGATAATTGACTAAATACAAGATGACTTAAAAAGTCTATGTGCAATTTTATTAGGTTGTAGCAATTTGTGTTCAACTTCGATAAGCAGTAACAGCTTTTTCATCTCTATCACCAAATTATTGAATGACAGATTTACATTGTAAAGTTATGTGTATATATCATCTACTTTCTGACGACCCTATATTTTCTGATTGATTAATGACAATTATATGTTAAGTTCTAGTATTTTATTAATTGATTTGATGTTCATATTCATGTCTTGAGACCCCACGATTTCTATTCGGTTTTTTGAAATAAACGTCTTATTTATTTATTTATTTTGTAACACAACAAAATCTTTCAGTTTTAACTCAAAATATAAGATAATACAAAATATAGATCTAACCTTCGGAAATCCAGATGAGATGTAGGCCTACTGACTTGAATGTGTCTTTGTAACCTCCAAGCAGCCACCATGCCCATATTGATGAAATTTGTGAATAATAGCCACCACCATTCTTTGATCGCAGCTGAGGCCGATAATCCGAAAGAAACCTGTCCAATAGGTCAACTCCGCCCATGTGACAATTATAGGAGGCAATCATAGCTGGTTGTTGAATTGCAGTTCTCTTTCTATCACTTCGACTCCAGCGTGTCGCCTGACTGATAGGTGTAGTGCCCTCATTTGAACTGATAACTATAACGGGGGTATTGTCGTTCCAGTGGCAGACCACGACTGAACAATCACTGTAACTTTCATGAAATCCTCTCTGAGATTTTGCCATCACCTCTTTTGATATCAGAGGGCATTTTTCTATTCTGTTGCCTGTTGCGCCTGACAGTACCAGTACAACGTAGACGGTTTACTTGAAGTTGTTCTCTAAACATGTTAGTAGAGGAAAAAAATTATCCATGTAAAGAACATGGTTTGCTTTACAATCAATGCCCTTTGTGAGTCGTTCGGTCACTTGTTCACCAAGGGGAGAACCTGGGATAGAAGAATTTGATTTGCCAGTGTACACTTCAAAGGCGAACGAAAATCCCTGTGTGCTACAATAGTCGTGGGAGCTAAAGCGCGGCGATGAATCTGGATGAAGCAGTTTCGAACCTGTGTATGTTTTCCAGTTTTACTACTTTTGCATGAATAGTTTCATCTGCCTTTTTGACTGAGACTAAGTTCTTAGACTATATACATGTACTCTTAAGTTATAATTGACATATTTCTTTTAAACAATTGTTTTAACTAAAGATTAGGTGAAACCTTTATCACAGGGGCATAAATTTGGTAAGTTCTATGCCGCCAAATACCTCACAATATTTTATTTACATAAGCCTATAGATAAAATAAAGCAGAATGAAATCACAAGACTGTCTATATATCAACTCTGGCAGCATCAGTTAGAAGGAAGGTTGGACAGACATCTTACACTTACCATGTAAAGCAGCAAAATATTTGTCACAGGACTTTCTTATTCAGATCAAAACAAAACTTTCACTGCTTTTCAATTTTTTGAATTTAAACAAAATATATAAAATGGTAAACTTTAATTCTGATTATCAAACTAGCAGACATTACTATTCATATCAGATTGACAGGCAGACCAAGATATTTCATTATAAATCCTTCCGAAATATTTTGTCAGCGATCTAATTTGTATAGTCCCAAGGCGCCATGAATTTGTCACTATATTTCGAAAAATATAACAGGAATGAATTATTTTTGTATACAGCATACCTATATGAAGAGGTATACATATTATAAGAAGCTAAAATCTGAAAACCAATCAATTGCTTTTGCTTAATTAGAGCTGCTGAAAAATCGCTGTAACAAAATTGAACATTGAAAAACATGACCAATCTTTTTCGATTGAATTGTACGCATAAAATCTAGAGATATGATATTTTAACGAGTCAGATCACACCAAGACACACCAAGGTTGCCAAACATTATAATTATTTGCTGTAAAATATCATATGTCCCATATTCAATAAGACATATTTCCAAAATCTAGCGATGTTCCACAAGTGGAACATTGGCGCCTAATGGGTTAAAGCACATAATTAGACAAGTTGCTCGTTCAGTCTTCGTACTACACCTTTTTAACTTCTATTTAAAATAAGTCAAGTTCTATTTAAAATGAGTGAAATTCTATTGAAAACAAATCAAGTTCTAATCAAAAAATGTCAAGTTCTAATTAAAACAAATCAAGTTCTATTTAAAATATATCAAGTTCTATTTAAAACAAAACAAGTTCTAATTAAAATAAGTCAAGGTCTATTTAAAACTTTTAAATTACATGTTATATATATATATATATATATATATTCAAGAGATGAGAACAAAATCTGACTTAAATCATTACGGGAACTACAAACGTTTCTGCCTTATTTGCCGTCATCAGTGTAGTATACCCTATTCTAGAGAATCAGTAAATCAGATGCCGATAAATCTTCATCCGACCTCCAGACATCTACAATTAATGAAATAATTCAAATCTTGTTCTCAGAGCTCGGTTCAAATATTTGAACTTGCAAACACGAATGAAAATAGCTAGTTCGTGTTGCGTTCTATGCACAAACCTTTGGTAGGTGGATGTACATAGAAAGCCGGCAGATGACACATTTAGCCAGTGAAAGAATTGATCTATACTTGCCGAGACCCCGAAAGGAAAAAAATCAAGAAATGAGAACAAAATCTGACTTAAATCATTACGGTAACTACAAACATTTCTGGCTTATTTGCCGTCATCAGCGTAGTATACCCTATTGTAGAGAATCAGTAAATCAGATGTCCAGACATCTAAAATTAAATAATTAATGAAATTAATTCTTTCACTGGCTAAATGTGTCAGCTGCCGGCTTTCTATGTACATCCACCTACCAATGGTTTGTGCATAGAACGCAACACGAACTAGCTATTTGCATTCGTGTTTGCAAGTTCAAATATTTGAACCCGAGCTCTGAGAACAAGATTTGAATTATTTCATTAATTGTAGATGTCTGGAGGTGGGATGACGGTTTATCGGCATCTGATTTACTGATTCTCTACAATTGGTATACTACACTGATGACGGCAAATAAGCCAGAAACGTTTGTAGTTCCCGTAATGATTTAAGTCAGATTTTGTTCTCATCTCCTGATTTTTTTCCTTTCGGGGTCTCGGCATGTATAGATTTATATATTTCTTATTTGATACCGTTTACATATTGATAATAGGAAATCTTTCCCCGATCGCACATCTCAGCCAAAATTTCTCAATTTTGAAAAATTACCGGTGCTTGTACCTATTACCGACTGCAGTGATAGAGGTCTTTTTGTGTGAGATGGAACAAAAATATGGTAATCATGTACGTTGGCCCACCTATTCTCATCTTGAGTCCCTGATCATATTCGAAGCTGCCATTCTGTCGGTCGAACCAAGTGTAATGCAGTTCTGTTCAATGTCGATGTTATTTCTTTCAGCCTCATTCATTTGTATTCAATTGGTGAAGTTACTGATTCATCGGCCAATGACGCCAATGTTTGGTATTGATTTTTGCAATCCTATTCACAGGTCGTGTGCACTTGTATGATGAGAAAAAGAGAAGAATGGAGAAGTTAGCACTGATTGAAGTCATGGCTATAGATATCTCATGTACAGATAATCCTTGTACTAAAATCTTAGATTGTAGTTATTCCGAGAACGGTGCAAAGCGAACAAACTCGATGGAATAACTGACACTGGATTGTTATTTGCCATACATGTAGTTCTCAGCTGCCTAATTTAAAAATTTAAAATGGAACTTGATTTGTTTTAAAAAGAAGTTAAAAAGGTGCAGAAGGGAAGAGTCGTATATCGCATGCCATTGGAAATGGCGCATACTCAAAACAACAAGCTGTCAGCCGGATTTTAAACACCAGCAGTGACGGCTGTGTTGTAATATCATTTCGATCACACATCGCTGTCCTCTGTGTCGCTGTCTATGTTACATTCAGTGAGGAATGCCATGGACAGTTAGAAATCTATGGACTGATCGCAGATATCCAAGATATATTACTGGAGGTCTACTATACCAAAAATCAAGTAATCAAAAACAATCCTACTTTATCAAAGATAGTTGTACAAAGAAAGAAACAGATATCACGCAGCTTTATTATTTTGCAGTGATTTTCCTCTTTTATGCTAGATTCCGAAGATTCCATGGAGAGGTTCTTTGC
The DNA here is from genome assembly GCA_907163375.1 of Prostheceraeus crozeri. Lineage (NCBI taxonomy): Eukaryota > Metazoa > Platyhelminthes > Polycladida > Euryleptidae > Prostheceraeus > Prostheceraeus crozeri. Next base: position 48,317 of record CAJQUW010011987.1, read on the forward strand.
TATACAGTTAAAAAACAGACGAAAACTCTCCCGAGAGTGTCATAGCCCTTACAACATAAAGTATTAACTGAAGTTACTTCATTTATCGATTCGTCAGTAAATCACTCGTTTAAGAAATTTCACAAAAATACATCTCGATGCCTATCGAGGGCCAAAATCTCAGAGAGCAGCATCTGTCTGTTTTACATTTCAACAAAAAATAAACCAATATTTCAAAGGAATGCATTACAAAAATGACTCTGCGGTGACACAACCCTCCCCTGTTGACTGCATCCTGATGTTGTGTGACATTTTTATCTGCAGCATCAAACTGTGGAAATGGAGGTTCAGAATCAGAAACAAGAAGGCGATTGTATTCTGCGCATTGTTTGCCGACACTTCCTGCAACATAACCCGGAATATAACACAGAATACGTTTGCTGCTTGAATCAATAGGCCTATATGCATCGGGCTCTTCATTTAAATTAAATATCATCATATTCGATACTTGATTTGTGTCTTCCTCACATGGAGGTGATTTAACATCGAGATATTCATGCATCGCGTCAAAAATTAATTCGAGTACTTCTTTGAAGAAACAGCTTCAATTCATTTCTTATTCTGCAATTTTTGATCGTGTGACTGCTCTACGACACAATTCAACACTACGATGTTTGTCAGAGTCAGGATCAGATCCACACAAATATTCTTTCATTGTCGATACATTTATGTGTCAATATATTTCAATAAATGACTCGGGATTATTGTAATTCCAAATGAATGACTTGAGGAATGTCTTCTGATTGACAACCTGAGAAACGAGCGGTGCCTTGCCGATGAAGAAATGTGAAAATTCGCTCTTCTTTGCGATGGCTTCCATCCAGGCAACGTACATCTCATCGTTGATAGTGATGGAACCAAGAAGTTTTGATATCTTTTCTACGGCGATCGCGTAAGTCATAACATGTCCGGTATAGTGGATAGAAACCCACTAGGGATTTCAGTAGATTGAGAGCTTCATCATCAAGTCAGATGTTAAAGAAGTACCGTTATCCTTCAGGAATGATTTAGCCAGTTCTTCGCTAGCCTGCATAACTGCTACCCTATGCTTCTCAGCTGTCGGTGGATCATCTCTACGATGCGTTCTATAGGAAGTAGGGTTTTTAGGAGAGTTGAGAACAATGATGGAACAGCAGTCTTCGCTTTGGGATCGAGTCTTTCTCAGAATTTCGCGACATATTAGAGTCATTTCTGTGCTTTATAAAATCACCATCAACGAAATGATTGGAGTATAGCTGACTGTCCGATTTTTGCGACACAACCAGTTCTTTAAAATGCATGGATCTTTCGAAAATCGATGGAAAGCAATTGCATTGTCAGTCGAATTCGATGAGGCAGAACCACCATCACAGCCCACTGCTACGCACTTGTTAACAATGTCTGCGATGTTCTATTGATTGTGTTTGTTATCAAAGCAATGTTTCTGATATTAAAAATTTCACAACTGAATTTGTCTATGGATTTGCATGCCTTGATTATCATAGCTTTTGATATTGCATTATAGCCATAGAAATTAACAATACCATAGAAAGTCTACTGATATGATTGTGAAAATGCCTTGGTTTGACATGATTATGTTAAGTTGGGAAGAACCAAGTTTTGTTCGATATATTATATATATTGCACATTTTATATTTTGAATATCGAACAAAACTTAGTTCTTCCCAAATTAACATAATCTACTGATATGATTATGGATTATAGTAGTCCTTGCTTTGACCGTAAAAGTCTATGCTTTGACAATTTAAAAGATGTCTATGTGTGAGATGAAATCATAGTCGCTAAATAATTTGCAGGAAGCTATGTAGAATATCATTGCAAGATAATATACCTCCAGTGGTATTGGAAATTTGATAAATTGCCTTAGCGATCAGTCCAGGTGATAGTACTCCAGCTGTCCATGGGAATGCTGAGAAGAGGATGGTGAAATCATCAGGTGAACCAGTTCTCGTGCGCCTGCAATTTTTTTAATAATGATCGTAAGGACAAACATTATGGAGAATACTTGTGCGAATGATCTGAATTCTTTGAATCTGAAGGAATCGTGACAATCGAAGCCTTTTGATGGAATTTACAGCAATCCGACGCAAGATTTTTTTCCTATCTCTGTCAGGTATTAGGAATTCCTTTTTTCCCCACTTAGTAAGTTCCAGCATTTGCCATCGTATTGAATTAGTCTTAACTTCTAGTAAACTAGAAGATTCGACAGTGCTGTGGTTTAAAGTGATATTTAATGGATGCCCGCTGAAATTATACTAACTTGCTAATTGTAAATCTCGAAAAGACTATCATTCTTTGATTCTCCTGCCTCTGTTGAACAAACACTACCTAAGCACCGACTGAATTATGATTAACTTTCTTCTTAAATGCTATTGTTAGAAGGAATAATCAAGTCAATCATTAAACACTGCTATTATGAAATAATAATGTAGTAATACTTGACCAGAAAAAATTAATTTGGAAACCTAAAATAGGCAGAATATTTGAATGATTGAGCTGTTCCGCTTCAGATAATGATGTTCTCTGCTGTCGCCTGACAAAGCCATGCCCTCTGACCCCACCTCCGATTGAGTTGAGAGAGATGGAGGTAAACAGGGAAAGTATTCGTCATCTCACGCGGGTTGGACAAGGCTCATTTGGCGAAGTGTGGTTGGGAGTGTGGAGTCGATGTGTAAGAGTCGCTGTGAAGAATCTGAAGCCCAACACAATGCTCCCAGCGGAGTTCATGCAGGAGATGGACATGCTGAACAGAGCCAGGCATCCACGGATCGTCTCCTTGATAGCTGTGTGTCTTCAAACTTTCCCGAACTTCTATGTCATGGAATTTCTTAGCAATGGCAATCTTTTAGACTTCGTGAGAGGTGACCGAGGTCGATTATTCACATTCGAGCATCAGATTCGAGTCATGGCTGAGGTTGCGGAAGGAATGGACCATCTGGGCTCTCTGCGGATCGTTCACGGTGATTTGCGAGCCTCCAATGTGCTGGTGTCATCCGAACGACATGTGAAGATCACAGATTTCAGCCTTGCCAAGTTCACTCTGAACGGCAGTTATTCGTATTCAGAAGGTGAGTTCGTTTGGCTGAAGGCTGGTGAAGGGAGGTGAGGTGGTTTGGTTGAAGGCGGGTGAAGGGAGGTGAGGTGGTTTGGTTGAAGGCGGGTGAAGGGAGGTGAGGTGGTTTGGTTGAAGGCGGGTGAAGGGAGGTGAGGTGGTTTGGTTGAAGACGGGTGAACGGAGGTGAGGTGGTTTGGTTGAAGGCGGGTGAAGGGAGGTGAGGTGGTTTGGTTGAAGGCGGTGAAGGGAGGTGAGGTGGTTTGGTTGAAGGCGGGTGAAGGGAGGTGAGGTGGTTTGGTTGAAGGCGGGTGAAGGGAGGTGAGGTGGTTTGGTTGAAGGCGGATGAAGGGAGGTGAGGTGGTTTGGTTGAAGGCGGATGAAGGGAGGTGAGGTGGTTTGGTTGAAGGCGGGTGAAGGGAGGTGAGGTGGTTTGGTTGAAGGCGGGTGAAGGGAGGTGAGATGGTTTGGTAGAAGGCGGATGAAGGGAGGTGAGGTGGTTTGGTTGAAGGCGGGATAAGGGAGGTGAGGTGGTTTGGTTGAAGGCTGGTGAAGGGAGGTGAGGTGGTTTGGTTGAAGGCGGGTGAAGGGAGGTGAGGTGGTTTGGTTGAAGGCGGATGAAGGGAGGTGAGGTGGTTTGGTTGAAGGCGGGTGAAGGGAGGTGAGGTGGTTTGGTTGAAGGCGGGTGAAGGGAGGTGAGGTGGTTTTGTTGAAGGCTGGTGAAGGGAGGTGAGGTGGTTTGGTTGAAGGCGGGTGAAGGGAGGTGAGGTGGTTTGGTTGAAGGCGGGTGAAGGGAGGTGAGGTGGTTTGGTAGAAGGCGGGTGAAGGGAGGTGAGGTGGTTTGGTTGAAGGCGGGTGAAGGGAGGTGAGGTGGTTTGATTGAAGGCGGGTGAAGGGAGGTGAGGTTGTTTGGTTGAAGGCGGGTGAAGGGAGGTGAGGTTGTTTGGTTGAAGGCGGGTGAAGGGAGGTGAGGTGGTTAGGTTGGAGGCGGGTGAAGGGAGGTGAGGTGGTTTGGTTGAAGGCGGGTGAAGGGAGGTGAGGTGGTTTGGTTGAAGGCGGGTGAAGGGAGGTGAGGTGGTTTGGTTGAAGGCGGGTGAAGGGAGGTGAGGTGGTTTGGTTGAAGGCGGGTGAAGGGAGGTGAGGTGGTTTTGTTGAAGGCGGGTGAAGGGAGGTGAGATGGTTTGGTTGAAGGCGGGTGAAGGGGGTGAGGTGGTTTGGTTGAAGGCGGGTGAAGGGAGGTGAGGTGGTTTTGTTGAATGCGGGTGAAGGGAGGTGTGATGGTTTGGTTGAAGGCGGGTGAAGGGGGTGAGGTGGTTTGGTTGAAGGCGGGTGAAGGGAGGTGAGGTGGTTTTGTTGAAGGCGGGTGAAGGGAGGTGAGATGGTTTGGTTGAAGGCGGGTGAAGGGAGGTGAGGTGGTTTGGTTGAAGGTGGGTGAAGGGAGGTGAGGTGGTTTGGTTGAAGGCGGGTGAAGGGAGGTGAGGTGGTTTGGTTGAAGGCGGGTGAAGGGAGGTGAGGTGGTTTGGTTGAATGCGGGTGAAGGGAGGTGAGGTGGTTTGGTTGAAGGCGGGTGAAGGGAGGTGAGGTGGTTTGGTTGAATGCGGGTGAAGGGGGGTGAGGTGGTTTGGTTGAAGGCGGGTGAAGGGAGGTGAGGTGGTTTGGTTGAAGGCGGGTGAAGGGAGGTGAGGTGATTTAGTTGAAGGCGGGTGAAGGGAGGTGAGGTGGTTTGGTTGAAGGCGGGTGAAGGGAGGTGAGGTGGTTTGGTTGAAGGCGGGTGAAGGGAAGTGAGGTGGTTTGGTTGAAGGCGGGTGAAGGGAGGTGAGGTGGTTTGGTTGAATGCGGGTGAAGGGGGGTGAGGTGGTTTGGTTGAAGGCGGGTGAAGGGAGGTGAGGTGGTTTGGTTGAAGGCTGGTGAAGGGAGGTGAGGTGGTTTGGTTGAAGGCGGGTGAAGGGAGGTGAGGTGGTTTGGTTGAAGGCTGGTGAACGGAGGTGAGGTGGTTTGGTTGAAGGTGGGTGAAGGGAGGTGAGATGGTTTGGTTGAAGGCGGGTGAAGGGAGGTGAGGTGGTTTGGTTGAAGGCGGGTGAAGGGAGGTGAGGTGGTTTGGTTGAAGGCGGGATAAGGGAGGTGAGGTGGTTTGGTTGAAGGCGGGTGAAGGGAGGTGAGGTGGTTTGGTTGAAGGTGGGTGAAGGGAGGTGAGATGGTTTGGTTGAAGGCTGGTGAAGGGAGGTGAGGTGGTTTGGTTGAAGGCGGGTGAAGGGAGGTGAGGTGGTTTGGTTGAAGGCTGGTGAAGGGAGGTGAGGTGGTTTGGTTGAAGGCGGGTGAAGGGTGGTGAGGTGGTTTGGTTGTAGGCGGGTGAAGGGAGGTGAGGTGGTTTGGTTGAAGGCGGGTGAAGGGAGGTGAGGTGGTTTGGTTGAAGGCGGGTGAAGGGAGGTGAGGTGGTTTGGTTGAAGGCGGGTGAAGGGAGGTGAGGTGCTTTGGTTGAAGGTGGGTGAAGGGAGGTGAGGTGGTTTGGTTGAAGGCGGGTGAAGGGAGGTGAGGTGGTTTGGTTGAAGGCGGATGAAGGGAGGTGAGGTGGTTTGGTTGAAGGCGGGTGAAGGGAGGTGAGGTGGTTTGGTTGAAGGCGGGTGAAGGGAGGTGAGGTGGTTTGATTGAAGGCGGGTGAAGGGTGGTGAGGTGGTTTGGTTGAAGGCGGGTGAAGGGAGGTGAGGTGGTTTGGTTGAAGGCGGTGAAGGGAGGTGAGGTGGTTTGGTTGAAGGCGTGTGAAGGGAGGTGAGATGGTTTGGTTAAAGGCGGGTGAAGGGAGGTGAGGGGGTTTGGTTGAAGGCGGTGAAGGGAGGTGAGGTGGTTTGGTTGAAGGCGTGTGAAGGGAGGTGAGATGGTTTGGTTGAAGGCGGTGAAGGGAGGTGAGGTGGTTTGGTTGAAGGCGGGTGAAGGGAGGTGAGGTGGTTTGGTTGAAGGCGTGTGAAGGGAGGTGAGATGGTTTGGTTGAAGGCGGGTGAAGGGAGGTGAGGGGGTTTGGTTGAAGGCGGGTGAAGGGAGGTGAGGTGGTTTGGTTGAAGGCGGTGAAGGGAGGTGAGGTGGTTTGGTTGAAGGCGGGTGAAGGGAGGTGACGTGGTTTGGTTGAAGGCGGGTGAAGGGAGGTGAGGTGGTTTGGTTGAAGGCGTGTGAAGGGAGGTGAGATGGTTTGGTTGAAGGCGGGTGAAGGGAGGTGAGGGGGTTTGGTTGAAGGCTGGTGAAGGGTGGTGAGGTGGTTTGGTTGAAGGCGGGTGAAGGGAGGTGAGGTGGTTTGGTTGAAGGCGGGTGAAGGGAAGTGAGGTGGTTTGGTTGAAGGCGGGTGAAAGGAGGTGAGGTGGTTTGGTTGAAGGCGGTGAAGGGAGGTGAGGTGGTTTGGTTGAAGGCGGGTGAAGGGAGGTGAGGTGGTTTGGTTGAAGGCGGGTGAAGGGAGGTGAGGTGGTTCGGTTGAAGGCGGGTGAAGGGAGGTGAGGTGGTTTGGTTGAAGGCGGGTGAAGGGAGGTGAGGTGGTTTGGTTGAAGGCGGGTGAAGGGAGGTGAGGTGGTTTGGTTGAAGGCGGGTGAAGGGAGGTGAGGTAGTTTGGTTGAAGGCGGGTGAAGGGAGGTGAGGTGGTTTGGTTGAAGGCGGGTGAAGGGAGGTGAGGTGGTTTGGTTGAAGGCGGGTGAAGGGAGGTGAGGTGGTTTGGTTGGGGGCGGGTGAAGGGAGGTGAGGTGGTTTGGTTGAAGGCGGGTGAAGGGAGGTGAGGTGGTTTGGTTGAAGGCGGGTGAAGGGAGGTGACGTGGTTTGGTTGAAGGCGGTGAAGGGAGGTGAGGTGGTTTGGTTGAAGGCGGGTGAAGGGAGGTGAGGTGGTTTGGTTGAAGGCGGGTGAAGGGAAGTGAGGTGGTTTGGTTGAAGGCGGGTGAACGGAGGTGAGGTGGTTTGGTTGAAGGCGGGTGAAGGGAGGTGAGGTGGTTTCGTTGAAGGCGGGTGAAGGGAGGTGAGGTGGTTTGGTTGAAGCGGGTGAAGGGAGGTGAGGTGGTTTGGTTGAAGGCGGTGAAGGGAGGTGAGGTGGTTTGGTTGAAGGCGGGTGAAGGGAGGTGAGGTGGTTTGGTTGAAGGCGGGTGAAGGGAGGTGAGGTGGTTTGGTTGAAGGCGGGTGAAGGGAGGTGAGGTGGTTTGGTTGAAGGCGGGTGAAGGGAGGTGAGGTGGTTTGGTTGAAGGCGGGTGAAGGGAAGTGAGGTGGTTTGGTTGAAGGCGGGTGAAGGGAGGTGAGGTGGTTTGGTTGAAGGCTGGTGAAGGGAGGTGAGGTGGTTTGGTTGAAGGAGGGTGAAGGGAGGTGAGGTGGTTTGGTTGAAGGCGGGTGAAGGGAGGTGAGGTGGTTTGGTTGAAGGCGGGTGAAGGGAGGTGAGGTGGTTTGGTTGAATGCGGGTGAAGGGAGGTGAGGTGGTTTGGTTGAAGGCGGGTGAAGGGAGGTGAGGTGGTTTGGTTGAAGGCGGGTGAAGGGAGGTGAGGTGGTTTGGTTGAAGGCGGGTGAAGGGAGGTGAGGTGGTTTGGTTGAAAGCGGGTGAAGGGAGGTGAGGTGGTTTGGTTGAATGCGGGTGAAGGGAGGTGAGGTGGTTTGGTTGAAGGCTGGTGAAGGGAGGTTAGGTGGTTTGGTTGAAGGCGGGTGAAGGAAGTGAGGTGGTTTGGTTGAAGGCGGGTGAAGGGAGGTGAGGTGGTTTGGTTGAAGGCTGGTGAAGGGAGGTGAGGTGGTTTGGTTGAAGGCGGGTGAAGGGAGGTGAGGTGGTTTGGTTGAAAGCGGGTGAAGGGAGGTGAGGTGGTTTGGTTGAAGGCGGGTGAAGGGAGGTGAGGTGGTTTGGTTGAAGGCGGGTGAAGGGAGGTGAGGTGGTTTGGTTGAAGGCGGGTGAAGGGAGGTGAGATGGTTTGGTTGAAGGCGGGTGAAGGGAGGTGAGGTGGTTTGGTTGAAGGCGGTGAAGGAGGTGAGGTGCTTTGGTTGAAGGCGGGTGAAGGGAGGTGAGGTGGTTTGGTTGAAGGCGGGTGAAGGGAGGTGAGGTGGTTTGGTTGAAGGCGGGTGAAGGGAGGTGAGGTGGTTTGGTTGAAGGCGGGTGAAGGGAGGTGAGGTGGCTTGGTTGAAGGCGGGTGAAGGGAGGTGAGGTGGTTTTGTTGAAGGCGGGTGAAGGGAGGTGAGGTGGTTTGGTTGAAGGCGGGTGAAGGGAGGTGAGGTGGTTTGGTTGAAGGTGGGTGAAGGGAGGTGAGGTGGTTTGGTTGAAGGCTGGTGAAGGGAGGTGAGGTGGTTTGGTTGAAGGCTGGTGAAGGGAGGTGAGATGGTTTGGTTGAATGCGGGTGAAGGGAGGTGAGATGGTTTGGTTGAAGGCGGGATAAGGGAGGTAGGGTGGTTTGGTTGAAGGCGGGTGAAGGGAGGTGAGGTGGTTTGGTTGAAGACGGGTGAAGGGAGGTGAGGTGGTTTGGTTGAAGGCGGTAGAGGGAGGTGAGGTGGTTTGGTTGAAGGCGGGTGAAGGGAGGTGAGGTGGTTTGGTTGAAGGCGGGTGAAGGGAGGTGAGGTGGTTTGGTTGAAGGCGGGTGAAGGGAGGTGAGGTGGTTTGGTTGAAGGCGGGTGAAGGGAGGTGAGGTGGTTTGGTTGAAGGCAGGTGGAGGGAGGTGAGGTGGTTTGGTTGAAGGCGGGTGAAGGGAGGTGAGGTGGTTTGGTTGAAGGCGGACGAAGGGAGGTGAGGTGGTTTGGTTGAATTCGGGTGAAGGGAGGTGAGGTGGTTTGGTTGAAGGCGGGTGAAGGGAGGTCAGATGGTTTGGTTTAAGGCGGGTGAAGGGAGGTGAGGTGGTTTGGTTGAATGCGGGTGAAGGGAGGTGAGGTGGTTTGGTTGAAGGTGGGTGAAGGGAGGTCAGATGGTTTGGTTTAAGGCGGGTGAAGGGAGGTGAGGTGGTTTGGTTGAAGGCTGGTGAAGGGAGGTGAGATGGTTTGGTTGAAGGCGGACGAAGGGAGGTGAGATGGTTTGGTTTAAGGCGGGTGAAGGGAGGTGAGGTGGTTCGGTTGAAGGCGGGTGAAGGGAGGTGAGGTGGTTTGGTTGAAGGCGGTGAAGGGAGGTGAGATGGTTTGGTTGAAGCGGGTGAAGGGAGGTGAGGTGGTTTGGTTGAAGCTGGTGAAGGGAGGTGAGATGGTTTGGTTGAATGCGGGTGAAGGAGGTGAGGTGGTTTGGTTGAAGGCGGGATAAGGGAGGTAGGGTGGTTTGGTTGAAGGCGGTGAAGGGAGGTGAGGTGGTTTGGTTGAAGGCGTGTGAAGGGAGGTGAGATGGTTTGGTTGAAGGCGGGTGATGGAGGTGAGGTGGTTTGGTTGAAGGCGGGTGAAGGGAGGTGAGGTGGTTTGGTTGAAGGCGGGTGAAGGGAGGTGAGGTGGTTTGGTTGAATGCGGGTGAAGGGAGGTGAGGTGGTTTGGTTGAAGGCGGGTGAAGGGAGGTGAGGTGGTTTGGTTGAAGGCGGGTGAAGGGAGGTGAGGTGGTTTGGTTGAAGGCGGATGAAGGGAGATGAGGTGGTTTGGTTGAAGGCGGGTGAATGGAGGTGAGATGGTTTGGTTGAAGGGAGGTGAGGTGGTTTGGTTGAAGGCGGGTGAAGGGAGGTGAGGTGGTTTGGTTGAAGGCGGGTGAAGGGAGGTGAGGTGGTTTGGTTGAAGGCGGGATAAGGGAGGTTAGGTGGTTTGGTTGAAGGCGGGTGAAGGGAGGTGAGGTGGTTTGGTTGAAGGCGGGTGAAGGGAGGTGAGGTGGTCTGGTTGAAGGCGAGTGAAGGGAGGTGAGATGGTTTGGTTGAAGGCGGGTGAAGGGAGGTGAGGTGGATTGGTTGAAGGCGGGTGAAGGGAGGTGAGGTGGTTCGGTTGAAGGCTGGTGAAGGGAGGTGAGGTGGTTTGGTTGAAGGCGGGTGAAGGGAGGTGAGGTGGTTTGGATGAAGGCGGGTGAAGGGAGGTGAGGTGGTTTGGTTGAAGGCGGGTGAAGGGAGGTGAGGTGTTTGGTTGAAGGCGGGTGAAGGGAGGTTAGGTGGTTTGGTTGAAGGCGGGCGAAGGGAGGTGAGGTGGTTTGGTTGAAGGCGGGTGAAGGGAGGTTAGGTGGTTTGGTTGAAGGCGGGTGAAGGGAGGTGAGGTGGTTTGGTTGAATGCGGGTGAAGGGAGGTGAGGTGGTTTGGTTGAAGGCGGGATAAAGGAGGTGAGGTGGTTTGGTTGAAGGCGGGATAAGGGAGGTGAGGTGGTTTGGTTGAAGCCGGGTGAAGGGAGGTGAGGTGGTTTGTTTGAAGGCGGGTGAAGGGAGGTGAGGTGGTTTGGTTGAAGGCGGGTGAAGGGAGGTGACGTGGTTTGGTTGAAGGCGGGTGAAGGGAGGTGAGGTGGTTCGGTTGAAGGCGGGTGAAGGGAGGTGAGGTTGTTTGGTTGAAGGAGGGTGAAGGGAGGTGAGGTGGTTTGGTTGAAGGTGCGTGAAGGGAAGTGAGGTGGTTTGGTTGAAGGCGGGTGAAGGGAAGTGAGGTGGTGTGGTTGAATGCGGGTGAAGGGAGGTGAGGTGGTTTGGTTGAAGGCAGGTGATGGGAGGTGAGGTGGTTTGGTTGAAGGCGGGTGAAGGGAGGTGAGGTGGTTTGGTTGAAGGTTAGTGAAGGGAGGTGAGGTGGTTTGGTTGAAGGCGGGTGAAGGGAGGTGAGGTGGTTTGGTTGAAGGCGGGTGAAGGGAGGTGAGGTGGTTCGGTTGAAGGTGGTTGAAGGGAGGTGTGATGGTTTGGTTGAAGGCGGGTGAAGGGAGGTGAGGTTGTTTGGTTGAAGGCGGGTGAAGGGAGGTGAGGTGGTTCGGTTGAAGGAGGGTGAAGGGAGGTGAGGTGGTTTGGTTGAAGGCGGGTGAAGGGAGGTGAGGTGGTTTGGTTGAAGGCGGGTGAAGGGAGGTGAGGTGGTTTGGTTGAAGGCGGGTGAAGGGAGGTGAGGTGGTTTGGTTGAAGGCGGGTGAAGGGAGGTGAGGTGGTTTGGTTGAAGGCGGGTGAAGGGAGGTGAGGTGGTTTGGTTGAAGGCGGGTGAAGGGAGGTGAGGTGGTTTGTTTGAAAGCGGGTGAAGGGAGGTGAGGTGGTTTGGTTGTAGGCGGGTGAAGGGAGGTGAGGTGGTTTGGTTGAAGGCGGGCGAAGGGAGGTGAGGTGGTTTGGTTGAAGGCGGGTGAAGGGAGGTTAGGTGGTTTGGTTGAAGGCAGGTGGAGGGAGGTGAGGTGTTTTGGTTGAAGGCTGGTGAAGGGAGGTTAGGTGGTTTGGTTGAAGGCGGGTGAAGGAAGTGAGGTGGTTTGGTTGAAGGCGGGTGAAGGGAGGTGAGGTGGTTTGGTTGAAGGCTGGTGAAGGGAGGTGAGGTGGTTTGGTTGAAGGCGGGTGAAGGGAGGTGAGGTGGTTTGGTTGAAAGCGGGTGAAGGGAGGTGAGGTGGTTTGGTTGAAGGCGGGTGAAGGGAGGTGAGGTGGTTTGGTTGAAGGCGGGTGAAGGGAGGTGAGGTGGTTTGGTTGAAGGCGGGTGAAGGGAGGTGAGATGGTTTGGTTGAAGGCGGGTGAAGGGAGGTGAGGTGCTTTGGTTGAAGGCGGGTGAAGGGAGGTGAGGTGCTTTGGTTGAAGGCGGGTGAAGGGAGGTGAGGTGGTTTGGTTGAAGGCGGGTGAAGGGAGGTGAGGTGGTTTGGTTGAAGGCGGGTGAAGGGAGGTGAGGTGGTTTGGTTGAAGGCGGGTGAAGGGAGGTGAGGTGGTTTGGTTGAAGGCGGTGTAGGGGAGGTGAGGTGGTTTGGTTGAAGGCGGGTGAAGGGAGGTGAGGTGGTTTGGTTGAAGGCGGGTGAAGGGAGGTGAGGTGGTTTGGTTGAAGGCGGGTGAAGGGAGGTGAGGTGGTTTGGTTGAAGGCGGTGAAGGCAGGTGAGGTGGTTTGGTTGAATGCGGGTGAAGGGAGGTGAGTTGGTTTGGTTGAAGGTGGGTGAAGGGAGGTGAGGTGGTTTGGTTGAAGGCTGGTGAAGGGAGGTGAGGTGGTTTGGTTGAAGGCGGGTGAAGGGAGGTGAGGTGGTTTGGTTGAAGGCTGGTGAAGGGAGGTGAGGTGGTTTGGTTGAAGGCGGGTGAAGGGAGGTGAGGTGGTTTGGTTGAAGGCGGGATAAGGGAGGTTAGGTGGTTTGGTTGAAGGCGGGTGAAGGGAGGTGAGGTGGTTTGGTTGAAGGCGGGTGAAGGGAGGTGAGGTGGTTTGGTTGAAGGCGAGTGAAGGGAGGTGAGATGGTTTGGTTGAAGGCGGGTGAAGGGAGGTGAGGTGGATTGGTTGAAGGCGGGTGAAGGGAGGTGAGGTGGTTCGGTTGAAGGCTGGTGAAGGGAGGTGAGGTGGTTTGGTTGAATGCGGGTGAAGGGAGGTGAGGTGGTTTGGTTGAAGGCGGGTGAAGGGAGGTGAGGTGGTTTGGTTGAAGGCGGGTGAAGGGAGGTGAGGTGGTTTGGTTGAAGGCGGGTGAAGGGAGGTTAGGTGGTTTGGTTGAAGGCGGGCGAAGGGAGGTGAGGTGGTTTGGTTGAAGGCGGGTGAAGGGAGGTTAGGTGGTTTGGTTGAAGGCGGGTGAAGGGAGGTGAGGTGGTTTGGTTGAAGGCTGGTGAAGGGAGGTGAGATGGTTTGGCTGAATGCGGGTGAAGGGAGGTGAGGTGGTTTGGTTGAAGGCGGGATAAAGGAGGTGAGGTGGTTTGGTTAAAGGCGGGATAAGGGAGGTGAGGTGGTTTGGTTGAAGCCGGGTGAAGGGAGGTGAGGTGGTTTGTTTGAAGGCGGGTGAAGGGAGGTGAGGTGGTTTGGTTGAAGGCGGGTGAAGGGAGGTGACGTGGTTTGGTTGAAGGCGGGTCAAGGGAGGTGAGGTGGTTCGGTTGAAGGCGGGTGAAGGGAGGTGAGGTGGTTTGGTTGAAGGAGGGTGAAGGGAGGTGAGGTGGTTTGGTTGAAGGTGCGTGAAGGGAAGTGAGGTGGTTTGGTTGAAGGCGGGTGAAGGGAAGTGAGGTGGTGTGGTTGAATGCGGGTGAAGGGAGGTGAGGTGGTTTGGTTGAAGGCAGGTGAAGGGAGGTGAGGTGGTTTGGTTGAAGGCGGGTGAAGGGAGGTGAGGTGGTTTGGTTGAAGGTTAGTGAAGGGAGGTGAGGTGGTTTGGTTGAAGGCGGGTGAAGGGAGGTGAGGTGGTTTGGTTGAAGGCGGGTGAAGGGAGGTGAGGTGGTTCGGTTGAAGGTGGTTGAAGGGAGGTGAGGTGGTTTGGTTGAAGGCGGGTGAAGGGAGGTGAGGTTGTTTGGTTGAAGGCGGGTGAAGGGAGGTGAGGTGGTTCGGTTGAAGGCGGGATAAGGGAGGTGAGGTGGTTTGGTTGAAGGCGGGTGAAGGGAGGTGAGGTGGTTTGGTTGAAGGCGGGTGAAGGGAGATGAGGTGGTTTGGTTGAATGCGGGTGAAGGGAGGTGAGGTGGTTTGGTTGAAGGCGGGTGAAGGGAGGTGAGGTGGTTTGGTTGAAGGCGGGATAAGGGAGGTGAGGTGGTTTGGTTGAAGGCGGGTGAAGGGAGGTGAGGTGGTTTGGTTGAAAGCGGGTGAAGGGAGGTGAGGTGGTTTGGTTGAAGGCGGGTGAAGGGAGGTGAGGTGGTTTGGTTGAAGGCTGGTGAAGGGAGGTGAGGTGGTTTGGTTGAAGGCGGGTGAAGGGAGGTGAGGTGGTTTGGTTGAATGCGGGTGAAGGGAGGTGAGGTGGTTTGGTTGAAGGCTGATGAAGGGAGGTTAGGTGGTTTGGTTGAAGGCGGGTGAAGGAAGTGAGGTGGTTTGGTTGAAGGCGGGTGAAGGGAGGTGAGGTGGTTTGGTTGAAGGCTGGTGAAGGGAGGTGAGGTGGTTTGGTTGAAGGCGGGTGAAGGGAGGTGAGGTGGTTTGGTTGAAAGCGGGTGAAGGGAGGTGAGGTGGTTTGGTTGAAGGCGGGTGAAGGGAGGTGAGGTGGTTTGGTTGAAGGCGGGTGAAGGGAGGTGAGGTGGTTTGGTTGAAGGCGGGTGAAGGGAGGTGAGATGGTTTGGTTGAAGGCGGGTGAAGGGAGGTGAGGTGCTTTGGTTGAAGGCGGGTGAAGGGAGGTGAGGTGGTTTGGTTGAATGCGGGTGAAGGGAGGTGAGGTGGTTTGGTTGAAGGCGGGTGAAGGGAGGTGAGGTGGTTTGGTTGAAGGCGGGTGAAGGGAGGTGAGGTGGTTTGGTTGAAGGCGGGTGAAGGGAGGTGAGGTGGTTTGGTTGAAGGCGGGTGAAGGGAGGTGAGGTGGTTTGGTTGAAGGCGGGTGAAGGGAGGTGAGGTGGTTTGGTTGAAGGCGGGTGAAGGGAGGTGTGGTGGTTTGGTTGAAGGCGGGTGAAGGGAGGTGAGGTGGTTTGGTTGAAGGCGGATGAAGGGAGGTGAGGTGGTTTGGTTGAAGGCGGGTGAAGGGAGGTGAGATGGTTTGGTTGAAGGTGGGTGAAGGGAGGTGAGGTGGTTTGGTTGAAGGCTGGTGAAGGGAGGTGAGGTGGTTTGGTTGAAGGCGGGAGAACGGACGTGAGTAGGTTTGGTTGAATGCGGGTGAAGGGAGGTGAGATGGTTTGGTTGAAGGCGGGATAAGGGAGGTAGGGTGGTTTGGTTGAAGGCGGGTGAAGGGAGGTGAGGTGGTTTGGTTGAAGACGGGTGAAGGGAGGTGAGGTGGTTTGGTTGAAGGCGGTAGAAGGGAGGTGAGGTGGTTTGGTTGAAGGCGGGTGAAGGGAGGTGAGGTGGTTTGGTTGAAGGCGGGTGAAGGGAGGTGAGGTGGTTTGGTTGAAGGCGGGTGAAGGGAGGTGAGATGGTTTGGTTGAAGGCGGGTGAAGGGAGGTGAGGTGGTTTGGTTGAAGGCAGGTGGAGGGAGGTGAGGTGGTTTGGTTGAAGGATAGTGAAGGGAGGTGAGGTGGTTTGGTTGAAGGCGGTGAAGGGAGGTGAGGTGGTTTGGTTGAAGGCGGGATAAGGGAGGTGAGATGGTTTGGTTGAAGGCGGGTGAAGGGAGGTGAGGTGGTTTGGTTGAAGGCGGGTGAAGGGAGGTGAGGTGGTTTGGTTGAATGCGGGTGAAGGGAGGTGAGGTGGTTTGGTTGAAGGCGGGTGAAGGGAGGTCAGATGGTTTGGTTTAAGGCGGGTGAAGGGAGGTGAGGTGGTTTGGTTGAAGGCTGGTGAAGGGAGGTGAGGTGGTTTGGTTGAAGGCGGACGAAGGGATGTGAGATGGTTTGGTTTAAGGCGGGTGAAGGGAGGTGAGGTGGTTCGGTTGAAGGCGGGTGAAGGGAGGTGAGGTGGTTTGGTTTAAGGCGGGTGAAGGGAGGTGAGATGGTTTGGTTGAAGGCGGGTGAAGGGAGGTGAGGTGGTTTGGTTGAAGGCGGGTGAAGGGAGGTGAGGTGGTTTGGTTGAAGGCGGGTGAAGGGAGGTGAGGTGGTTTGGTTGAAGGCGGGTGAAGGGAGGTGAGGTGGTTTGGTTGAAGGCGGTTAAGGGAGGTGTGGTGGTTTGGTTGAAGGCGGGTGAAGGGAGGTGAGGTGGTTTGGTTGAAGGCGGGTGAAGGGAGGTGAGGTGGTTTGGTTGAAGGCGGATGAAGGGAGGTGAGGTGGTTTGGTTGAAGGCGGGTGAAGGGAGGTGAGATGGTTTGGTTGAAGGTGGGTGAAGGGAGGTGAGGTGGTTTGGTTGAAGGCTGGTGAAGGGAGGTGAGGTGGTTTGGTTGAAGGCTGGTGAAGGGAGGTGAGATGGTTTGGTTGAATGCGGGTGAAGGGAGGTGAGGTGGTTTGGTTGAAGGCGGGATAAGGGAGGTAGGGTGGTTTGGTTGAAGGCGGGTGAAGGGAGGTGAGGTGGTTTGGTTGAAGACGGGTGAAGGAGGTGAGGTGGTTTGGTTGAAGGCGGTAGAAGGGAGGTGACGTGGTTTCGTTGAAGGCGGTGAAGGGAGGTGAGGTGGTTTGGTTGAAGGCGGGTGAAGGGAGGTGAGGTGGTTTGGTTGAAGGCGGGTGAAGGGAGGTGAGATGGTTTGGTTGAAGGCGGGTGAAGGGAGGTGAGGTGGTTTGGTTGAAGGCAGGTGGAGGGAGGTGAGGTGGTTTGGTTGAAGGCGGGTGAAGGGAGGTGAGGTGGTTTGGTTGAAGGCGGGTGAAGGGAGGTGAGGTGGTTTGGTTGAAGGCGGGATAAGGGAGGTGAGATGGTTTGGTTGAAGGCGGGTGAAGGGAGGTGAGGTGGTTTGGTTGAAGGCGGGTGAAGGGAGGTGAGGTGGTTTGGTTGAATGCGGGTGAAGGGAGGTGAGGTGGTTTGGTTGAAGGCGGGTGAAGGGAGGTCAGATGGTTTGGTTTAAGGCGGGTGAAGGGAGGTGAGGTGGTTTGGTTGAAGGCTGGTGAAGGGAGGTGAGGTGGTTTGGTTGAAGGCGGACGAAGGGATGTGAGATGGTTTGGTTTAAGGCGGGTGAAGGGAGGTGAGGTGGTTCGGTTGAAGGCGGGTGAAGGGAGGTGAGGTGGTTTGGTTTAAGGCGGGTGAAGGGAGGTGAGATGGTTTGGTTGAAGGCGGGTGAAGGGAGGTGAGGTGGTTTGGTTGAAGGCGGGATAAGGGTGGTTAGGTGGTTTGGTTGAAGGCGGGTGAAGGGAGGTGAGGTGGTTTGGTTGAAGGCGGGTGAAGGGATGTGAGGTGGTTTGGTTGAAGGCGGGTGAAGGGAGGTGAGATGGTTTGGTTGAAGGCGGGTGAAGGGAGGTGAGGTGGTTCGGTTGAAGGCGGGTGAAGGGAGGTGAGGTGGTTTGGTTGAAGGCGGGTGAAGGGAGCTGAGGTGGTTTGGTTGAAGGCGGGTGAAGGGAGGTGAGGTGGTTCGGTTGTAGGCGGATGTGAGGAGGTGAGGTGGTTCGGTTGAAGGCGGGTGAACGGAGGTGAGGTGATTTGGTTGAAGGCGGGCGAAGGGAGGTGAGGTGGTTTGGTTGAAGGCGGTTGAAGGGAGGTGAGGTGGTTTGGTTGAAGGCGGGTGAAGGGAGGTGAGGTGGTTTGGTTGAAGGTTGGTGAAGGGAGGTGAGATGGTTTGGTTGAATGCGGGTGAAGGGAGGTGAGGTGGTTTGGTTGAAGGCCGGATAAAGGAGGTGAGGTGGTTTGGTTGAAGGCGGGATAAGGGAGGTGAGGTGATTTGGTTGAAGCCGGGTGAAGGGAGGTGAGGTGGTTTGGTTGAAGGCGGGTGAAGGGAGGTGAGGTGGTTTGGTTGAAGGCGGTGAAGGGAGGTGAGGTGGTTTGGTTGAAGGCGGGTGAAGGGAGGTGAGGTGGTTCGGTTGAAGGTGGTTGACGGGAGGTGAGATGGTTTGGTTGAAGGCGGGTGAAGGGAGGTGAGGTTGTTTGGTTGAAGGCGGGTGAAGGGAGATGAGGTGGTTCGGTTGAAGGCGGGATAAGGGAGGTGAGGTGGTTTGGTTGAAGGCGGGTGAAGGGAGGTGAGGTGGTTTGGTTGAAGGCGGGTGAAGGGAGGTGAGGTGGTTTGGTTGAAGGCGGGTGAAGGGAGGTGAGGTGGTTTGGTTGAAGGCGGGTGAAGGGAGGTGAGATGGTTTGGTTGAAGGCGGGTGAAGGGAGGTGAGGTGGTTTGGTTGAAGGCGGGTGAAGGGAGGTGAGGTGGTTTGGTTGAAGGCGGGTGAAGGGAGGTGAGGTGGTTTGGTTGAAGGCGGGTGAAGGGAGGTGAGGTGGTTTGGTTGAAGGCGGGTGAAGGGAGGTGAGGTGGTTTGGTTGAAGGCGGGTGAAGGGAGGTGAGGTGGTTTGGTTGAAGGCGGGTGAAGGGAGGTGAGGTGGTTTGGTTAAAGGCTGGTGAAGGGAGGTGAGGTGGTTTGGTTGAAGGCGGGTGAAGGGAGGTGAGATGGTTTGGTTGAATGCGGGTGAAGGCAGCTTAGATGGTTTGGTTGAAGGCTGGTGAAGGGAGGTGAGATGGTTTGGTTGAATGCGGGATAAGGGAGGTTAGGTGGTTTGGTTGAAGGCGGTTGAAGGGAGGTGAGGTGGTTTGGTTGAAGGCGGGTGAAGGGAGGTGAGGTGGTTAGGTTGAAGGCGGGTGAAGGGAGGTGAGATGGTTTGGTTGAAGGCGGGTGAAGGGAGGTGAGGTGGTTTGGTTGAAGGCGGGTGAAGGGAGGTGAGGTGGTTCGGTTGAAGGCGGGTGAAGGGGGGTGAGATGGTTTGGTTGAAGGCGGGTGAAGGGAGGTGAGGTGGTTTGGTTGAAGGCTGGTGAAGGGAGGTGAGGTGGTTCGGTTGAAGGCGGGATAAGGGAGGTGAGGTGGTTTGGTTGTAGGCGGGTGAAGGGAGGTGAGGTGGTTTAGTTGAAGGCGGGTGAAGGGAGGTGAGGTGGTTTGGTTGAAGGCGGGTGAAGGGAGGTGAGATGGTTTGGTTGAAGGCGGGTGAAGGGAGGTGACGTGGTTTGGTTGAAGGCGGGTGAAGGGAGGTGAGGTGGTTCGGTTGAAGGCGGTTGAAGGGAGGTGAGATGGTTTGGTTGAAGGCGGGTGAAGGGAGGTGAGGTTGTTTGGTTGAAGGCGGGTGAAGGGAGATGAGGTGGTTCGGTTGAAGGCGGGATAAGGGAGGTGAGGTGGTTTGGTTGAAGGCGGGTGAAGGGAGGTGAGGTGGTTTGGTTGAAGGCTGGTGAAGGGAGGTGAGGTGGTTTGGTTGAAGGCGGACGAAGGGAGGTGAGGTGGTTTGGTTGAATGCGGGTGAAGGGAGGTGAGGTGGTTTGGTTGAAGGCGGGTGAAGGGAGGTCAGATGGTTTGGTTTAAGGCGGGTGAAGGGAGGTGAGGTGGTTTGGTTGAAGGCGGGATAAGGGAGGTGAGGTGCTTTGGTTGAAGGCGGGTGAAGGGAGGTGAGGTGGTTTGGTTGAAGGCTGGCGGAGGGAGGTGAGGTGGTTTGGTTGAAGGCGGGTGAAGGGAGGTGAGGTGGTTTGGTTGAAGGCGGGTGAAGGGAGGTGAGGTGGTTTGTTTAAAGGATGGTGAAGGGAGGTGAGGTTGTTTAGTTGAAGGCGGGTGAAGGGAGGTGAGGTGGTTTTGTTGAAGGCGGGTGAAGGGAGGTGAGGTGGTTTGGTTGAAGGCGGGATAAGGGAGGTGAGGTGGTTTGGTTGAAGGCGGGTGAAGGGAGGTGAGGTGGTTTGGTTGAAGGCGGGTGAAGGGAGGTGAGGTGGTTTGGTTGAATGCGGGTGAAGGGAGGTGAGGTGGTTTGGTTTTAGGTGGGTGAAGGGAGGTGAGGTGGTTTGGTTGAAGGCGGGTGAAGGGAGGTGAGGTGGTTTGGTTGAAGGCGGGTGAAGGGAGGTGAGGTGGTTTGGTTGAAGGCGGGTGAAGGGAGGTGAGGTGGTTTGGTTGAAGGCGGGATAAGGGAGGTGAGATGGTTTGGTTGAAGGCGGGTGAAGGGAGGTGAGGTGGTTTGGTTGAAGGCGGGTGAAGGGAGGTGAGGTGGTTTGGTTGAAGGCGGGTGAAGGGAGGTGAGATGGTTTGGTTGAAGGCGGGTGAAGGGAGGTGAGGTGGTTTGGTTGAAGGCGGGTGAAGGGAGGTGAGGTGGTTTGGTTGAAGGCTGGTGAAGGGAGGTGAGGTGGTTTGGTTGAATGCGGGTGAAGGGAGGTGAGGTGGTTTGGTTGAAGGCGGGATAAGGGAGGTTAGGTGGTTTGGTTGAAGGCGGTGAAGGGAGGTGAGGTGGTTTGGTTGAAGGCGGGTGAAGGGAGGTGACGTGGTTTGGTTGAAGGCGGGTGAAGGGAGGTGAGATGGTTTGGTTGAAGGCGGGTGAAGGGAGGTGAGGTGTTTTGGTTGAAGGCGGGTGAAGGGAGGTGAGGTGGTTCGGTTGAAGGCGGGTGAAGGGAGGTGAGATGGTTTGGTTGAAGGCGGGTGAAGGGAGGTGAGGTGGTTTGATTGAAGGCGGGTGAAGGGAGGTGAGGTGGTTCGGCTGAAGGCGGATGAGAGGAGGTGAGGTGGTTTGGTTGAAGGCGGGTGAAGGGAGGTGAGGTGGTTTGGTTGAAGGCGGGCGAAGGGAGGTGAGGTGGTTTGGTTGAAGGCGGGTGAAGGGAGGTGAGGTGGTTTGGTTGAAGGCGGGTGAAGGGAGGTGAGGTGGTTTGGTTGAAGGCGGGATAAGGGAGGTGAGGTGGTTTGGTTGAAGGCGGGTGAAGGGAGGTGAGGTGGTTTGGTTGAAGGCTGGCGGAGGGAGGTGAGGTGGTTTGGTTGAAGGCGGGTGAAGGGAGGTGAGGTGGTTTGGTTGAAGGCGGGTGAAGGGAGGTGAGGTGGTTTGGTTAAAGGATGGTGAAGGGAGGTGAGGTTGTTTAGTTGAAGGCGGGTGAAGGGAGGTGAGGTGGTTTTGTTGAAGGCGGGTGAAGGGAGGTGAGGTGGTTTGGTTGAAGGCGGGTGAAGGGAGGTGAGGTGGTTTGGTTGAAGGCGGGTGAAGGGAGGTGAGGTGGTTTGGTTGAAGGCGGGTGAGGGGAGGTGAGGTGGTTTGGTTGAAGGCTGGTGAAGGGAGGTGAGGTGGTTTGGTTGAAGGCGGACGAAGGGAGGTGAGGTGGTTTGGTTGAATGCGGGTGAAGGGAGGTGAGGTGGTTTGGTTGAAGGCGGGTGAAGGGAGGTCAGATGGTTTGGTTTAAGGCGGGTGAAGGGAGGTGAGGTGGTTTGGTTGAAGGCGGGATAAGGGAGGTGAGGTGGTTTGGTTGAAGGCGGGTGAAGGGAGGTGAGGTGGTTTGGTTGAAGGCTGGCGGAGGGAGGTGAGGTGGTTTGGTTGAAGGCGGGTGAAGGGAGGTGAGGTGGTTTGGTTGAAGGCGGGTGAAGGGAGGTGAGGTGGTTTGGTTAAAGGATGGTGAAGGGAGATGAGGTTGTTTAGTTGAAGGCGGGTGAAGGGAGGTGAGGTGGTTTTGTTGAAGGCGGGTGAAGGGAGGTGAGGTGGTTTGGTTGAAGGCGGGTGAAGGGAGGTGAGGTGGTTTGGTTGAAGGCGGGTGAAGGGAGGTGAGGTGGTTTGGTTGAAGGCGGGTGAAGGGAGGTGAGGTGGTTTGGTTGAATGCGGGTGAAGGGAGGTGAGGTGGTTTGGTTTTAGGTGGGTGAAGGGAGGTGAGGTGGTTTGGTTGAAGGCGGGTGAAGGGAGGTGAGGTGGTTTGGTTGAAGGCGGGATAAGGGAGGTGAGGTGGTTTGGTTGAAGGCGGGTGAAGGGAGGTGAGGTGGTTTGGTTGAAGGCGGGATAAGGGAGGTGAGATGGTTTGGTTGAAGGCGGGTGAAGGGAGGTGAGGTGGTTTGGTTGAAGGCTGGTGAAGGGAGGTGAGGTGGTTTGGTTGAAGGCCGGTGAAGGGGGTGAGGTGGTTTGGTTGAAGGCTGGTGAAGGGAGGTGAGATGGTTTGGTTGAAGGCCGGTGAAGGGAGGTGAGGTGGTTTGGTTGAAGGCGGGTGAAGGGAGGTGAGGTGGTTTGGTTGAAGGCGGACGAAGGGAGGTGAGGTGGTTTGGTTGAATTCGGGTGAAGGGAGGTGAGGTGGTTTGGTTGAAGGCGGGTGAAGGGAGGTGAGGTGGTTTGGTTGAAGGCGGGTGAAGGGAGGTGAGGTGGTTTGGTTGAAGGCGGGTGAAGGGAGGTGAGGTGGTTTGGTTGAATTCGGGTGAAGGGAGGTGAGGTGGTTTGGTTGAAGGCGGGTGAAGGGAGGTGAGGTGGTTTGGTTGAAGGCGGGTGAAGGGAGGTCAGATGGTTTGGTTTAAGGCGGGTGAAGGGAGGTGAGGTGGTTTGGTTGAATGCGGGTGAAGGGAGGTGAGGTGGTTTGGTTGAAGGCGGGTGAAGGGAGGTCAGATGGTTTGGTTTAAGGCGGGTGAAGGGAGGTGAGGTGGTTTGGTTGAAGGCTGGTGAAGGGAGGTGAGATGGTTTGGTTGAAGGCGGACGAAGGGAGGTGAGATGGTTTGGTTTAAGGCGGGTGAAGGGAGGTGAGGTGGTTTGGTTGAAGGCGGGTGAAGGGAGGTGAGGTGGTTTGGTTGAAGGTGGTTGAAGGGAGGTGAGGTGGTTTGGTTGAAGGCGGGTGAAGGGAGGTGAGGTGGTTTGGTTGAAGGCGGGTGAAGGGAGGTGAGGTTGTTTGGTTGAAGGCGGGTGAAGGTAAGTGAGGTGGTTTGGTTGAAGGCTGGTGAAGGGAGGTGAGGTGGTTTGGTTGAAGGCGGGTGAAGGGAGGTGAGATGGTTTGGTTGAAGGCGGGTGAAGGCAGGTGAGGTGGTTTGGTTTAAGGCGGGTGAAGGGAGGTG
This sequence comes from Prostheceraeus crozeri, assembly GCA_907163375.1. Classification (NCBI taxonomy): domain Eukaryota; kingdom Metazoa; phylum Platyhelminthes; order Polycladida; family Euryleptidae; genus Prostheceraeus; species Prostheceraeus crozeri. The sequence goes on from CAJQUW010011987.1 coordinate 70,561, forward strand.
AGGTGGTTTGGTTGAAGGCGGGTGAAGGGAGGTGAGGTGGTTTGGTTGAAGGCGGGTGAAGGGAGGTGAGGTGGTTTGGTTGAAGGCGGGTGAAGGCAGGTGAGGTGGTTTGGTTGAAGGCGGGTTGCGATGGGCTGCCTTTCATGTTTATATCTGGAATATCTCATCTCATTTTAGGGACATCTGTAGTTCAGTGACTCGGAAGCTGCAAATAAATAAATTTATTTCATCTCTGACGCCCTCATCATTCCACCAGACTACATGTGTGGTTTTGTGATTTTGACTTTAACATAAATCTGGAAGTTCAAATCCAATTTCAATAAAATTTCAGGTCTAATTGACTCAGGTTACTGGCATTTGCCATCAGCATTCCCAATTGATTTTACTGATTTAAACAAATTTGAATACAATTGCATATGGTTCCGCCCTCCAGACTACATATGTAGTTTATTACTTGAAGTGTTATCCATTGAGGAGAAAGTTGATATGATAACAGAATTTGAGCAATAACATAAGTTTTTCAATTTCAATTCCATCAATAATATTCGATGGAGTTGTTGTCCTGTGCCGCCAGTGAATCGCCACTTTCAACTTGATGAATTTTCGCCGTTGGCCATTTGACAAAGGCTGACTTTACTATTGATAAGATTTACATGCATGCGCTTTCCAGTCTAGCTTCTGATCAAAAACGACTGTAAGTACATTTATTTACCATGGGGAGGAGGAGATTGATCTGATGTTTGGTGAACAAAGGCATTTTTATTTCTAATATATTCAAAATGAGTTGATTATTGTTGCACCATTATGAAAGAGAATGATATTCTACTTCAGTCCGCCGTTCTGTCTTCAATTTGTCATCTGTAGGTTAGGGGATAATCAACTTCACATCATCGGTATATTTGATGCGGCTTAGATTAGGGGTTGTACAGGTTAAGCCATCAAAGAAAACACAAAACAGGCCAATGGTGAGCACGGAGCCTTGTGGGATTCCTCTATTCGTCGCAGTTCGAATAGCGAAGAGTCGGATTTCTATGGTCTTAGGAATAGCAGCAGAAGAAGCAGCAAAAGTAATCAGCTAATCACACAATATTAAACAACAATCAATAAGAAACACTAAATTCCCGTGAGGCGACCGCTCAGAAACAGTGTTAAATAGTGAGTTATTAAGTGACAAGCAAATTTCAATAGGCTAGTGATACATGAAAAGGGTTTCTTAGCCTAACACTGCTTCTGTGCGGTCACCCCAGACTACGACTGTCTGTACACTTTGATAAACATTACCACAATCAGCACATTTATTAGTATTACTCAATTCTTGCATAAAGCTTCACACGGTGACATCTCGCAATCCTCCTACTTTACATCGAGCGTTGAAGGCGTGACCAGCCGAGGTGCCGCCATTTTGCACAGTTTTAGAGTGTAATAAAGAAGTTGATTAAAAAATAGGAGAGTTTCCTCTACCTTACCATCATCGACCATCGTGAAAATGAAAGTTTATCACGGATGATTCAGGAAAACTCTAAAACATTCCTTTGCATACCTGTTCATGATTCTGATGATTGATTTTCAGAATTATTTTAATACTATTTTTCTTGCAGTTGTCAAAAGTATTTTGATACTATTTTTCTTGCAGTTGTCAAAAGTCCTGTTCGATGGTCTGCTCCAGAAATAATTTTCCATCGACACTTCAGTCTCAAATCAGATGTTTGGGCGTTTGGAATTCTCATGTTTGAGATCGTTACATTTGGTCAGAATCCATACAATGGTGAGCTTCAGGATCGTTGTGGCGCGTTGTGGGGATTTCTGTTGAAATGTTCAATCTTAATGACACCACAGAAATAGATTCATTTGCGTGTGATTTAGTCTAGAGCAGGCATAATTCTATCTCAGTCATTGTATGCAATGATATCAGTCAATAGAGATTGACATAGATATTCGACTCTCTTTGGCTTGTGTGATTGGCCAAGTGAGCGCATTCTAGACTGACATTTTCAGCTGTTATACTGTGCTGCCAACTGTAATACCTGTGACCTCTACCGAATTGTATTGTGGACTGCAATAAAGATCATTATCATTATTATCATGTTCAACTGAATCAAATGAAATATCTTGTCTTCTAAATCTGTGAAGGCAATCTTGCCCTATTTCTCGATCTATTAACAGTTAGAAACGCAGTACATGTAGAATAGAACAGTACCATAAATTTCTGTGTTCTACCTCTCTCATAGTTCTTTCTGATATTTCAGAGATGACCAATGAAGAGGTGAAGAACTTCATCAGGAGTGGATACCGACTGCCCAATCCTAATGAAGATGGACAAACTGTTTGCCCGAATGAACTCTATTCAACCATGTGTCAATGCTGGGATGCGAAAGCGATCAGAAGGCCTGGATTTCCTCAACTGTATTCAATCTTGAGTAATTGGTATTTCCATTAGTTAATTGGAAGCAGAAACGAACTTATCAGACATTTTTGTATTTTTTGTATAACGGCAATTATAGCCCTCGAAAACCATTTCTCGTTTTGAAAGACTTCATTATGGCTCTATTTCGTTTACAACTGAAGAAGCGGTTCACCAGAGACTACCATAGAGATTGTACTTGCCATTTCTTCAACATGTTCCGTCTTTTGTAATTAAATATTTTAAAAAAGCAAATCCATCGAAGTGTTTAAGACACAATATAATCTAGTTTAAGAAGTGTTTCAAACTCGTAGAATTCTTTGATATAACAAAACTAAAAGTAGTTACAAGTACAGGCGGACCATGATTTGCATAGAAAGTCCATAGAAATATATTTCGGCTTTTCCGTCAGTGTTCAACGTTTGCATGGAAGGTTCTCATCGCACCGCGGACATGATGATGGACATAAAACGAAGTCATTGTATGAAATCTTCAGTCGACAATCATCCACTTAAACATAATGTAGGATGAACCACAGCTGGGAAAAGACATTCGATAAACTTTCAAAATCTGAAGCTCATCGAATAGTTCTTATAAAAGCAGATTCATAATTTTAGAATTAGCTTAAACTATCTGAAATTCCACGATCATTAATTACCCCTTGAAAATAGGTACTTCCTATTCATGTAGATGTAATAAGTAGTATTTTGGCATCAAGATGTCATTCTTTGTTTATAAATAAGCACCCGGGAAAAATATCTCACGTACTTTAACCTTGTACTCTACATATTAAATGAAATAAAAACTTCAAAGTTCCCATTGCTTTGTCGGATTTAGTTGTAAGCTAACCTAAAAAACTGTCTGAAACTTTTCGGGATATATAAGTAAAAAAACAAAGGGTGCTTATAGATTCAGGCGTAATCATAGAGTAAGTATGTTAGGTAGAATGTTAACTCCATATTTAAATCCCCTATGTGTAAACACTTTCGATTTTACTAAATGAACTCAATGGAGATACAGTCGGAATTGTTTCAAAATGTGAGACATACATTTTGCAGAAATTGAAGAAATTTTTGTTTTTTGAAGAAGTTTTGAAGAAATTACAACGAAATTGACTGATCATGATAGCAAGGCAGAATAAAATGATATCATTTTACAGATTGTCCGTGTCATGACAGCCTTAGAGAGATGATAAATTGGCAACTCGATGATCTGCTATAGCCTTCATGAATTAGAAATATGAACTTTCAGCCAAGAGAGCACAATAATATGTCGACTTTTTCATTCAAACTTCCATTATATAACGGATCATGAAACTCCCTTGATAATCAGCTTAATTTCCGCTTTGTTAGGATACTTATTATCAAATATTCATTCCTTTTTCATATCCAACTTGTTGCATACTACTTACATAAAAGAGTCATCTCGGTAGTATGTAAATTGGCAAATTTTGACTTTTTTCAGAAGTGCTCAAATAATAATTTTTTGGACCACGGGAACTTAATTTCCGCAAACAACTGAATCTTTTCATCCACAAATTTTCACTGTATACAGATAGGCCTACTTTTTTGAGTCAGCACTCTACATATATATAGTATATAGCTATGCAAATTTAATCATAGGATTTTTCTAACGATATCCCTACTCTATGGGCGTGATCTGAAAAATTCTATAAAAAAGTAATCCAAATTAAGATATTCCAATTTGATTGTTCAAAGTATACAAAATGAATAACTCAAGTATGACTGATTTGACTTCGATGTTTTACTTTCAGCCTTCAGAAAATGTCGCTAATTTTGACAAATAATATCTTCCCAGAAGTCACTTAGTGGGTTTCCTTTCTGTGTGCATTCAAAAGAAGTGCATTTCATAGCAGAAAAGTCAATATGTTTGCTTGCATCAAGAATATATTCACCTAAATCTGATCATTTAAAATGTCCAAGTGTTTAATGGTTATTACACCGCAATCGCTAAAAAGGTAGTCCGCTTACACATTAAATGCTTTGCAAAAATACTATGAAACTGTTCAAATATCTATAGCTGTTGGTACTTTAGCAAATGACAGGACACTTATACAAATTGGTTGAAATTTATCACAATCGTGCTTGTGGGAACGCATCTTGCTAATACCAACAGATTATCTGGCGAGCTAGCGATTTTGTGGATAATTTTTTCAAAGGTTCATTTTCGTGTAAAAACTATCTCCGCATGTGAAAATGGTCATCATCTATCCAAAAACATGTGTAAAATTAAAAAACGACAGTTGGCGAAAAAGTTGCTATAATTAGTTGGTAGATATTTGTTTACTAATGCGAGCTGATTTTTCGCCAACCGGCGAAATCGTGGATATTGTAGCAACTAATTAGTGGTAGGCCTAAGTAGTAATGTTCGTATATTACCTTCACATGAAAATATATTGTGTGCTCAGTCTGATCTGATAAAAAGGGATCTCTTATAATTCACGAAGGCTTAAACTAAAAGAGTATTTATCTTCCATAAATGCCGCAGTAAGTACTATTATATTATTCAAATATTTGTCATTGTTGTAAATCATTGAATGTCAAGAGATGTTATGAAAATTGATATAAGCGGATTCTCTATGTTCTTATCATTATCAAAGAATGATAGTCTGCACTTATTTCTTAGATAGATTAGCCATATGTGGGGGATGGTGAGGAGGTGAGGGAGAAAATAGAGCCTCGGCTGTAGAGGCGGATTACTAAAGAAAATAAGAGAGAAAGTCAAAAGAAAAAGGTGGCATACAGAGCGCGAATTCGCGAATTGTCGCCGGCGAACTTCGCCAGCGAATATGCAAAAAATTATTACTGAACTATTGCATGATAATATTGTAACAAGGCTGAAATAATGAAAGGAACTTCGCGATTGTGAGTTGACGTCCTTAGTTGACCTCAGTGGAGTGAAGAATATAAAGTATGCTTATTATTGAAAAGTGGTCAACTATTTTGACAGCAGAGTCGCGGGGCGAGAGGAATCGCGGATACATCAAAAATATCTTCATCATAAAAGTCAAGCTGCGACGGGTGGAGAAGGAGACAGCCGGGACACATCAAAAATAATGGGAATTGAGAATTACAGTGCCTATATAAACCGAGATGATAAGTATTCCTCGTCACCGAACTGAGTCTTCTATTGTCGCTATCTGTACGCTGTTCATACTTCTTCTTATCTCCCTCATAGGTAGAATAAACCGAGTATATCTGGACCATTGGTTTTATCTTCATAAAAACTTAGCAAGGAGATAACAACAGGGAAAGGTAGGCGAGAGCTCAGGGTTGCTGGATACGCAATACGGAGTTGGTAGAAAGCAATAGACTATCACAATTCAATAACTGTCATATAGTATCTACGTAGCCTGTTATCCAGAGTGCTAGAATATACAGGTTACAATATGTAGCTGATTATCTGCCAGTTTTTCGCCAGATTCGTTCCCACAGGGGTTGTTCTCCGTTCGATATCCTGCAATAGATGAACATGAAGGCCTACTTGGTAACTATTAGGAAATTTATACTTTGACAAGCTGTCAATATTTGCTTTTCAAGCTTCGGTGCAAGTGTACACTAAATGTAGGTGACATGCCACGCTCAATTGCGCGTAGTTACAGATGACCCTAAACATCCGTGGCTATGCGTGACATTGCTGCAACATCTGTCGGCAGTCCTGTTTTATAGACTTTGCGTCTCATCAGTTTTTGCGGAGATTTCGTTCCCGTGGTCAAAAAAATTATTATTTGAGCACTTCTGAAAAAAGTCAAAATTTGCCAATTTACATACTACCGAGATGAGATCATCCTAGATAAGTAGTATGAAACAAGTTGGACATCAAAAGGAGTGAATATTTGCTAATAAGCATCCTAACAAAGCGGAAATCAAGCTGGTTATCAAGGGAATTTCATGATTCGTATAATAATGGAAGTCTTCATGAAAAAGTCGCGATATTATTCCTGCTTTCTTGGCGGTAAGTTTTCAATTCAATTTTCACGGGCTTGATTTTATGATTCACTAAATTCATGTTTCATTTCTTGAATCTGAATAGTGATGTGGACCCATTTACATCTTTTGAAGTCAATTGAAATCATTGCCTTTATTATGTGATTTTGGTCTGCCAGTGGCAGTTTGCTTGTGACATGATCTCGCTTAACCCTTTCGCGCCTATTCCATGCTAAAACATGACACCCAGGAACCTGATTAAAATCGGTAAATTTCATAAATTTCAAAATCGTTGTCTATCACTTTCTTTTGCTTTTATATGTCTTACGATAATGTAATATGAACAAAAGAGATGTTAATTTAAGTTTAAAAAAATAATTTACGATAAAAAGTGAATTACAAAAATGTGCAACTGTGTGTTACATGTGCAACTGTCATGGCGAAAAATGTATATGTTGTCGTCTCACTGATCGTGATAAACTCGGAAGCATTCTCCGAGGCAAAGTCCCGGTTTGTCCGCACAAGTTGTGCAATGGTAGCGTGATTCTTTCCGAATGTGACAGACTCTGCATTTCTTCATAGGATACTTTTTCTTTACGGTTGCTGGAATTCGTTCGTGGACATGGACGTTTTCCTTCTGTGTCCCCGATCGTCGACGGCCACGAGGTGTTTTCGTAGTCGAACTTATTCCTGTAAGCAGTTGCACCGTGTGTTTCAGAACATCAAGATATGCAATGCTCCGATTTGCATTACGTCGATAAAGTATCCAGACGTTGAAAATCAGGCGCACTATACAATTGAAACCGATTTTTTTGAACCATGAATAGGTTTTTCGACCACAATCATAATTGTGAAGTGTCTGATCAACGACATCAATTCCACCCATTTCATGATTGTAGCTATTGATTGCTGATGGCTTCTGATACGTCATCCTTGCTCCTCCTCTAGAAATTCTAGATTTCTCCACAAGAGAGGCTCCGTCACAGGATGTCAAAAAGTAAACATTTTTTATCGCAGAATTTGATTGCCAAAGTTTGATCTTTCTTCATTAAAGCGGACGAGACGGATGAAATGCGTTTTTCTCGAAGAGATCGTGGAATTCCTCTATTGACGCGAACTGTTCCTCTCGTTCCAGTTTATCTGGAAAATAGGTAGCTTACGAGACGTTCACTGTTATACCAGTTGTCGATATTCAGAATGTAGCCTCTATCAAGAAGATTCGCTTTAGAAAGAAGGCGCACAACAATTTTCTCACTGTTTGACAATCCTTCAGTTCCAGGTTCACCAGTCTTGTAACATGTCTGTGAGCCAACATATAGTTGAGATGTTATCATGTAGCCGTCTTTGTCCGATAGGATATATAGCTTCGCTCCAAATCTCGCTCTCTTGGTACGTATGAACAGTTTTATGCCCAACTGTCCCTTGTACAAAATAAGACTTTCATCTAAACAGAGAGACTGATCAGGAATGTACTGAGAGCAAATTTCATGAAGTTTTTCGAAGAAATCGCGAAGTCGACTGTCTTTGTCTTCGGGCACTGAAGTGTAAGGGTCACTGAAGCGAATGAATCGCAATATTTGTAAATATCTGTCTCTGCTGATAGCACCTGGCTTAGAAAAATAAGGAGTAGACAACATGTTCTCAGTATTCCAGTAGGAACGAATAGTGGGTTTCCTGATAATTCCCATTAGAAGCGTGAAGCCAATAAATTTCTTCATTTCGATAAGATCCACAGGTTTCCATTTCATTTCATCTTGGCATTCTATCGATAATGTAGCATTATAGATATTGGCTCGTCTGTTCGTCCAAAGGGAGAGTAATTCAAATAACGCGTCCGGCAGAAATTTACAAATATAGTCATTCAAATCCATGTCATCTGGAGAATAAATCCAATGTTCATTTGATAGGAACACCACGGTATTTAAATCGTCGGGATCGTTCGATTCAACAGTAAACCACTCTGAGTCACCATCTTCCATGTTAACATCATCATCATCACTAATGTTTTCATCACTGGAATCGACGTTATCGTCGTCGTAGTCAGCTGTCACTCCAGAAATGTTTGATGGGTTGATGTCATTGTCAGACTCTTCATCACTGCTGTTGTCGAATCCATAACGTCTTACAGGCAAACGAGCTCGCGTCGGTCGTAGTGGAGTAGCCATCATGCAACTTCGGTGAAAGAATGACGAAACAGCTCGAATTCACTTTATCAAGTACGTTCCATTTCTAGGTCATGTTGATTTCACAAACAATGAGGTAAATGACTGCGTGTAAACGGCGCTATTGTTTTCGATAGCCAATCAAATTGATTCAATAATGTCCTCAAGACACTTAATGTCTGTCATAAACAGCTGACTTAATTCATTGATGGATAACAGCCGTTTCATACCTAAGAAGCAACTTGACGTCAAGGACGATAAGTTGTCGTCTTCGCGCAGTAGGGGAAACGACAAGGTGTCGTCCGTCGGCGCGAAAGGGTTAAGAAGATCACTCTTGAGGTCAAGCATGAAAGCAATAGCAGCCCAACGAGTTGCCAATTTAATAAACATTACCTCTCCAAGGCTGTCATGACACGGAGTCTGCAAAATAATATCATTTTCTTCTGCTTTATGCTATCATGATCAGTCAATTCCGTTGTAATTTCTTCAAAACTGCATAAATGTGCATATTTCACATTTGGAAACCTTTGAGTTCATTTAATAAAATCGAAAGTGTATACACATTTGTGGTTTAATAAATGCGGAGTTACCACTCTACCTAACATACTTACTCTATGGTCTCATGTGTCTGCATGTATCAGAGGCTAAACAATGTGATAGGACCTACATTTCATGCTCAGGGAAGACAGAACATGCTCAGCGGTTCATCCGTGGTTTGAGCGGCAACGCAGACAACCGTAGACGACGCGCAAACTATTAACCCTCGCCCGCGCGGGTTCATAAACATTCCCCATGTTTTAACAGCATCAGATCAAGTGATTTCTGACTCTTAGTGCTGCGCGTATGTACGCGCGTAGAAGAATAGAATGTCCTTAACCACGGATGTTTGGGGTGTTCCGTAATTACGCGTGACATGTTAGGCTACCTAGTGTAGCATCCAGATCAAGTGATTTCTGACTCTTAGTGCAGCGCGTATGTACGTGGGTAGAAGCATGTCCTTAACCACGGATGTTTGGGGTGTTCCGTAATTACGCGCGCATGTTACCTAGTGTAGCATCCAGATCAAGTTGAAATTATTTTGTGGACGATATGGGTCCTTATTTTTACTATCCTTTCCACATTTCCGAAATCATTAGGCCTAGAAACTTCACTCCTTTAGGCTAAGCGTTTGCATTTTGTCAACAGTAACAAATTGATCATTTTCAGCTGCTAGTATTGATGGAGTCCTTCAACTCAAGTCACCGGCGTATCTTCTCCCAGCAGAGCATGCGGTCAAATACAGCTGGTCTGACATGTAAAAGAAATAGCGTACTTCAATATCAAATCCTTCAGGGTTTGCGACTCACAAAGCTTCTATAAATGTCGATTTGCGTTGCAAGACAATGCTATCAATATTCTTGCTAGTAGCTAGTAATGAAGTGAGCCTATGATCTGCTGGGTGGGCCTATAGGACAGGACATCTTCACAGATCGTTATTTTGAATTCTGTAACCATTGGTTGAGAATCACATTGATAGGAGCGATGACAGCTTGCCGATAGCTTGAGAGAGACATCGCCAAAGTTCGCCAAATTTTGAAACAAAAAATATGGGGGAATTTGTATGAAAGTAAATTCATTGTGGCCATAATGATACTCTATGGTTGTGGCTGTGCGCTTGTGTTTGCTCTGGGGTCAATCCACTGTGCAGTGACCTTCAGGACAGTCGTGCAGGAGAAGAATGATGAACTGCGTTCTCTAAAGGCAGTTTTTCAAAGGGGAAATTTTGAGTCATGATGAGCGGCATGAAGTGAACTTCAGAATTCGATAAGCCTACTTTCAAGACAATGAGGACAATAATCACGTAGACCTGAAGGACTGTTGGGGTTTCTCTTCATTTGCATAGCCGATGTTTCATCTCCCTCCTTTGATTGTAGGCCTACTTCACCAAGATGTATGTGTTATACGATGGCATCATACCTTTCTTCATGCTCGTGTTTGAGGCTGCTGAAAAGATTTTTTGTAATTTCAAAATTATATCAATTGATGGTTGCTAATTTATGAATTCTTGTAATTGACTTTTGAAAACATTTTCATTAAGACTAGATAAGCGTTGAAAACTCCCTCAGTTGTCCAGTACAGTAGCGGATATTGAAAACAATCGATGATTCGATGACGATGTATTGTCGAATTCGCCGCACAGCAGCGAAAATGAAGAAGACAATGGAGAGATTGACACAGCAAAACCAAAGCAAGTCTTTCAGAACTCTTCAAGAATACCGGGTTGAGGTCCTTCAGTAGCATCGGTACTGGACTCTCCCTGGTTTCCATTGATTGCAAAGGAAGGAGTTGGTGATTTGAACTTGAGATTCAGCGCTGAGATTCCAGCAGGTGATTGTCCACGGAACTCATCCAGACCCTGTTGAGAAGCAGTGATGAAAATTCAATTACAAGAACATCGATAAGAACTGTCTTCAGAGCATCTAACGTTTCCAACAGAATAACAGGAATGCAGGGATTGCAGCAGGAACCGCCCACAGCGGAAAGATGAGTCTGATCAAGCGACTTCATGAATTGGATTAGAAGTCATTTCTGATTCGACTCTAAGCTATAATTGGATTTCACGCTTACTGTGATTGGATTACAGGCTATGAATAGATTACAAACTATCTCTGATTGGATAACAAACTATCTATGACCGTTTACAAACTACCTGTGATCGGATTACAAACTACCTGTGATCGGATTACAAACTATCTATGATCGGATTACAAACTATCTATGATCGGATTACAAACTATCTATGATCGGATTACAAACTACCTATGATCGGATTACAAACTATCTATGATAGGATTACAAACTATCTATGATCGGATTACAAACTACCTGTGATCGGATTACAAACTACCTGTGATCGGATTACAAACTATCTATGACCGGTTACAAACTACCTCTGATCGGATTACAAACTACCTGTGATAAGATTACAAACTATCTATGATTGGATTACAAACTACCTGTGATCGGATTACAAACTATCTATGACCGGTTACAAACTATCTATGATAGGATTATCAGCTATCTATGATCGGATTACAAACTACCTGTGATAAGATTACAAACTATCTATGATCGGATTACAAACTACCTGTGATCGGATTACAAACTATCTATGATAGGATTACAAACTATCTATGATCGGATTACAAACTCTATGATCGGATTACAAACTATCTATGATCGGATTACAAACTATCTATGATCGGATTACAAACTATCTATGATCAGATTACAAACTATCTATGATCAGATTACAAACTATCTATGATCGGATTACAAACTATCTATGATCAGATTACAAACTATCTATGATAGGATTACAAACTATCTATGATAGGATTACAAACTATCTCTGATCGGATTACAAACTATCTCTGATCGGATTACAAACTATCTATGATAGGATTACAAACTATCTATGATAGGATTACAAACTATCTCTGATCGGATTACAAACTATCTCTGATCGGATTACAAACTATCTATGATCGGATTACAAACTATCTATGATCGGATTACAAACTCTATGATCGGATTACAAACTATCTATGATCGGATTACAAACTATCTCTGATCGGATTACAAACTATCTATGATTGGATTATCAGCTATCTATGATCGGATTACAAACTATCTATGACCGGTTACAAACTGCCTCTGATCGGATTACAAACTACCTGTGATAAGATTACAAACTACCTGTGCTCGGATTACAAACTACCTATGATCGGATTACAAACTATCTATGACCGGTTACAAACTACCTGTGATAAGATTACAAACTATCCATGATCGGATTACAAACTATCTATGATCGGATTACAAACTATCTATGACCGGTTACAAACTACCTGTGATCGGATTACAAACTATCCATGATCGGATTACAAACTATCTATGATCGGATTATCAGCTATCTCTGATCGGACTACAAACTACCTGTGATCCGATTACAAACTATCTATGACAGGATTACAAACTATCTATGATAGGATTATCAGCTATCTCTGATCGGATTACAAACTACCTGTGATCGGATTACAAACTATCTATGACCGGTTACAAACTATCTATGATCGGATTACAAACTATCTATGATCGGATTACAAACTATCTATGATCGGATTACAAACTATCTATGATCGGATTACAAACTACCTATGATCGGATTACAAACTATCTATGATAGGATTATCAGCTATCTATGATCGGATTACAAACTACCTGTGATAAGATTACAAACTATCTATGACCGGTTACAAACTACCTGTGATCGGATTACAAACTACCTGTGATAAGAGTACAAACGATCTATGATCGGATTACAAACTACCTGTGATCGGATTACAAACTATCTATGATAGGATTACAAACTATCTATGATCGGATTACAAACTCTATGATCGGATTACAAACTATCTATGATCGGATTACAAACTATCTATGATCGGATTACAAACTATCTATGATCAGATTACAAACTATCTATGATCAGATTACAAACTATCTATGATCGGATTACAAACTATCTATCATCGGATTACAAACTATCTATGATAGGATTACAAACTATCTATGATAGGATTACAAACTATCTCTGATCGGATTACAAACTATCTCTGATCGGATTACAAACTATCTCTGATCGGATTACAAACTATCTATGATCAGATTACAAACTATCTCTGATCGGATTACAAACTATCTATGATCAGATTACAAACTATCTATGATTGGATTACAAACTATCTATGACCGGTTACAAACTACCTGTGCTCGGATTACAAACTACCTATGATCGGATTACAAACTATCTATGACCGGTTACAAACTACCTGTGCTCGGATTACAAACTATCTATGATCGGATTACAAACTATCTATGATCGGATTATCAGCTATCTCTGATCGGACTACAAACTACCTGTGATCCGATTACAAACTATCTATGACCGGATTACAAACTATCTATGACCGGTTACAAACTATCTATGATAGGATTATCAGCTATCTCTGATCGGATTACAAACTACCTGTGATCGGATTACAAACTATCTATGACCGGTTACAAACTATCTATGATCGGATTACAAACTATCTATGACAGGATTACTAACTACCTGTGATTGGATTACAAACTACCTGTGATCGGATTACAAACTATCTCTGATCGGCTGAATAGATTGAATGCAGCACTTACCACCCACGAGATCTGAGACTGCATCCTGGGACTGTTGATGACAGTAGGACTGCTGACACTAGCGTACATCACATCTTCAAACTCTGCAGAGACAGTCTGCGGTCGTGATTCTCCTGAAGTTGCCTGTGAAGCTGCAGTTGATACCGTGGAGTTGGATGATTCTGGACGATTTTCGGACGATGTATCCGTCTGCTGCGTTTCATCATCTTCTGCCTTCTTCTTCTTCGGACCAAACGTATCCGTGAGGAATGTAGCAAGCACGCGGCGTTGATTGCGCAGATTGTAAATCGTCTTGGGCATCTTCTTCACTTTTCCAGCCTGAAAATGAAGCAACAAACATGTTGAAGGCCCTATGTGCGCATAATCATGACATATTTTCATGGGAACTGGAAGATTCCAATCTTTCAATGCTTCATTCACGAACAGAAGGTTTCAGATTTGCCAGATCTGCATCTACGTCCTTCCAATTTGTTGCTATGAATGATCGCTGAAAAGAGCTTCTGTTTGCGCATCATACTAAACAGTTAAAGCTTGTTCCAGAGTGCGATCGTGTAGTGTTTTATTCCCAATATTGCGGCCTAGCCTTCATCAAGTGGTACAGAAAAAGGAAATTGTAATGAATGATCGCTAAGAACACAGAATTTTAAAAAAGAATTTCATGGATCACTTGAAATATCAAAAGGATGAAAACTAATCTATAAAAAAAGGAAAACTAAAGGCTACACAGAATTAAAGAGATTAAGCAGCACATCGATAGGCCTTGCTTTCATCTCCTTCTTTTCGACCCTCGTTCTTTGAGCCATGTATTTCAGGTTTCGATGTAGTATTGACCATGTGGTGCACTTGTGTGTCTTAAGATGTTTATTAATCTCAAATTCAGGACCTTTTAAATGTTCATTAATTCTTGATCTCATTGTTCTCGAGATTTCCCCAAAATATTGTTTGTCACATTCGTTGGTGCTACCTTGTATGAGGTACAGATAGTCATTGGTGTTACATTCTCCTTTAGTTATTCCATTTTCACACGCATTATATTGTTCATAATAACATGTGTTTTGCTTCTTCTGAAGCAGACGTTTCAATTGAGGGTTGGTGAATACTGGCCGCACATAATCATAACGATGTGTTCATCTGACGAGTTCGTTAATCTTGCGTTTGAATTTGCTGTTTATGAAAGGCAAGACTATGTTTCTTATTCAGACAAAATGTCAATGAATCATAAAATGATTCGCAATGAATATTCGCTGTTCACCAACTTGTTTTATGGTCTTTGCTTGATGAGTTACGGATTGCTGTTCTTGTTCAACAGGTTCAAATGGAGTTTCACTAACTGGTTTTGCTCATATGACTTGTGTCGGTACCAACTCCAGTGCGAGGCAATATCTATGTGCGCAAATGGTAGGAAAAAGGAGGAACCTTTTGTTCTTTGTGTACAAATTGATGTAAATTGAAAATCAACGAGAGATAGGTTGATAACATCTTCCCGTTGCCGTGGGAATACGGGCACGGTAAAGCTAAAGTTAAAAAGACAAAATAGTGTCATTCGCTGGTTTTCATTTACATTTCATGGAAGATATCCAGCATTCTAACGGCCAATGTAATTGCGCTGACTGTATTGGCTCAACAATGATATTCTAACCTATCTCTATGTGTTCCATAGTCAAATTATCCGTTGTATGTGTAGGCCTCCATGTGTGACCTCTATACATGTGGCTATCCCTGCCATCTGATGTATGGTAAATCGATATCTGTTGAAGTAGTGGTCGAAAGCCTCATGTTCTACAATCTAGGAATATCATCTACTTATAGAACACATGAATGCATAGATTCTGAGAACGTCCCAGGAAGTCTGCATATATGGCCGATGTAAGTGGGCATCACTGGTATTTTCAAATCAAAGAATGCCATGGAAATGGCGGTTAGCATAATGAAGATGAAATCTATGGCAATGTCTGCAAGCAATGATTCCTAAATGATAATCTATGTTCTTGATATGGATATCTCAAAAGCTTTACTCTAAAGACTGTTGCATAATTTCTATGGAGATTTCACATAAAGTGCTTTTTCTGGACAATACTTTTAGGGCAGTAATATCAGACAGAGACGAGACTATGACATTTCTGACCGCACAATCCATGATATAATGCTACTGTATGTAATTCCTCAGAAGTCTATGAATATTGCATTGTTGTCACAGACATACAGTTTCTATGGTATTGTTGATTTCTATGGTCACAGATGATGGAGAGATGAAGAAATCTTTGATTGACTTTGACTGAACTCTATGAAAGTTTCCTCTCTCAATGTAACATGAACATGAATTTTTGAGTGCAACAATGTAGGACATTTGAGCGACTGAAAAGGTCTTACATTGTTGCCCGAAAAAGTCCATGTTAATGCTATTGTGTGTAATTGAGATAGACTGGGCAGCAATGCTATGAATACACATGCAGATATACGCTGATTGAGATTTCTTAAATATCTTTCACATGCATAGATAGAGATATCATCAGTACGGGGCACATTGTCTACTAACATTCGAAATCTATGGTGCAGTAACATATTGGTTCATTACAACGCTATGCTGCTTTCCAGAAACCCAACAACGGATATTGGGGTTCCAGGGTTGACTTGCCGTCGTGTATTTGTATTTTCTTTCATACTGCTTATTTGTATTGCTTCTGTAATATGTTTTAAATATAGATTTATTCATGAATGGATTCTCAAGATGGAGAGACGGACGCCGCTTCATGGCTATCTGGAACGGTGAGAATTCTATGTGAAATTGGCGGGCATATAATGCATTTCAAACTCACTGCAATTTCAATGTCATTCAGCGGACAATGATGTCAGTTACGGCATTTACCCGGTTTGCCGATCCTCGCAAGGTTCAAAATGTTCACATTACGAATGTGAATGGTGTTAAGCCCTTTCTTGACACTTATCGGCTTTCGTTTGCAAAACTGACGGAAATTTACAACTTTATTGCACTGGTGGGCTTCAATCATACCGATTTCTATGCGTGCGAAAGTGACAGTTTCCTCACGGAAATTTACAACTTTATTGCACTGGTGGGCTTCAATCATACCGATTTCTATGCGTGAGAAAGTGACAGTTTCCTCACGGAAATTTACAACTTTATTGCACTGGTGGGCTTCAATCATACCGATTTCTATGCGTGAGAAAGTGACAGTTTCCTCACGGAAATTTACAACTTTATTGCACTGGTGGGCTTCAATCATACCGATTTCTATGCATGAGAAAGTGACAGTTTCCTCACGGAAATTTACAACTTTATTGCACTGGTGGGCTTCAATCATACCGATTTCTACGCATGAGAAAGTGACAGTTTCCTCACGGAAATTTACAACTTTATTGCACTGGTGGGCTTCAATCATACCGATTTCTATGCGTGAGAAAGTGACAGTTTCCTCACGGAAATTTACAACTTTATTGCACTGGTGGGCTTCAATCATACCGATTTCTATGCATGAGAAAGTGACAGTTTCCTCACGGAAATTTACAACTTTATTGCACTGGTGGGCTTCAATCATACCGATTTCTATGCATGAGAAAGTGACAGTTTCCTCACGGAAATTTACAACTTTATTGCACTGGTGGGCTTCAATCATACCGATTTCTATGCATGAGAATGTCACAGTTTCCTCACGGAAATTTACACTTTATTGCACTGGTGGGCTTCAATCATACCGATTTCTATGCATGAGAAAGTGACAGTTTCCTCACGGAAATTTACAACTTTATTGCACTGGTGGGCTTCAATCATACCGATTTCTACGCATGAGAAAGTGACAGTTTCCTCACGGAAATTTACAACTTTATTGCACTGGTGGGCTTCAATCATACCGATTTCTATGCGTGAGAAAGTGACAGTTTCCTCACGGAAATTTACAACTTTATTGCACTGGTGGGCTTCAATCATACCGATTTCTATGCATGAGAAAGTGACAGTTTCCTCACGGAAATTTACAACTTTATTGCACTGGTGGGCTTCAATCATACCGATTTCTATGCGTGAGAAAGTGACAGTTTCCTCACGGAAATTTACAACTTTATTGCACTGGTGGGCTTCAATCATACCGATTTCTATGCATGAGAAAGTGACAGTTTCCTCACGGAAATTTACAACTTTATTGCACTGGTGGGCTTCAATCATACCGATTTCTACGCATGAGAAAGTGACAGTTTCCTCACGGAAATTTACACGGAAATTTACAACTTTATTGCACTGGTGGGCTTCAATCATACCGATTTCTACGCATGAGAAAGTGACAGTTTCCTCACGGAAATTTACAACTTTATTGCACTGGTGGGCTTCAATCATACCGATTTCTATGCGTGAGAAAGTGACAGTTTCCTCACGGAAATTTACAACTTTATTGCACTGGTGGGCTTCAATCATACCGATTTCTATGCATGAGAAAGTGACAGTTTCCTCACGGAAATTTACAACTTTATTGCACTGGTGGGCTTCAATCATACCGATTTCTATGCATGAGAAAGTGACAGTTTCCTCACGGAAATTTACAACTTTATTGCACTGGTGGGCTTCAATCATACCGATTTCTATGCATGAGAATGTCACAGTTTCCTCACGGAAATTTACAACTTTATTGCACTGGTGGGCTTCAATCATACCGATTTCTATGCATGAGAAAGTGACAGTTTCCTCACGGAAATTTACAACTTTATTGCACTGGTGGGCTTCAATCATACCGATTTCTATGCGTGAGAAAGTGACAGTTTCCTCACGGAAATTTACAACTTTATTGCACTGGTGGGCTTCAATCATACCGATTTCTATGCGTGAGAAAGTGACAGTTTCCTCACGGAAATTTACAACTTTATTGCACTGGTGGGCTTCAATCATACCGATTTCTATGCATGAGAAAGTGACAGTTTCCTCACGGAAATTTACAACTTTATTGCACTGGTGGGCTTCAATCATACCGATTTCTATGCATGAGAAAGTGACAGTTTCCTCACGGAAATTTACAACTTTATTGCACTGGTGGGCTTCAATCATACCGATTTCTATGCATGAGAAAGTGACAGTTTCCTCACGGAAATTTACAACTTTATTGCACTGGTGGGCTTCAATCATACCGATTTCTATGCATGAGAAAGTGACAGTTTCCTCACGGAAATTTACAACTTTATTGCACTGGTGGGCTTCAATCATACCGATTTCTATGCGTGAGAAAGTGACAGTTTCCTCACGGAAATTTACAACTTTATTGCACTGGTGGGCTTCAATCATACCGATTTCTATGCATGAGAAAGTGACAGTTTCCTCACGGAAATTTACAACTTTATTGCACTGGTGGGCTTCAATCATACCGATTTCTATGCATGAGACAGTGACAGTTTCCTCACGGAAATTTACAACTTTATTGCACTGGTGGGCTTCAATCATACCGATTTCTATGCATGAGAAAGTCACAGTTTCCTCACGGAAATTTACAACTTTATTGCACTGGTGGGCTTCAATCATACCGATTTCTATGCGTGAGAAAGTGACAGTTTCATCACGGAAATTTACAACTTTATTGCACTGGTGGGCTTCAATCATACCGATTTCTATGCGTGAGAAAGTGACAGTTTCCTCACGGAAATTTACAACTTTATTGCACTGGTGGGCTTCAATCATACCGATTTCTATGCATGAGAAAGTGACAGTTTCCTCACGGAAATTTACAACTTTATTGCACTGGTGGGCTTCAATCATACCGATTTCTATGCATGAGAAAGTGACAGTTTCCTCACGGAAATTTACAACTTTATTGCACTGGTGGGCTTCAATCATACCGATTTCTATGCATGAGAAAGTGACAGTTTCCTCACGGAAATTTACAACTTTATTGCACTGGTGGGCTTCAATCATACCGATTTCTATGCATGAGAAAGTGACAGTTTCCTCACGGAAATTTACAACTTTATTGCACTGGTGGGCTTCAATCATACCGATTTCTATGCGTGAGAAAGTGACAGTTTCCTCACGGAAATTTACAACTTTATTGCACTGGTGGGCTTCAATCATACCGATTTCTATGCATGAGAAAGTGACAGTTTCCTCACGGAAATTTACAACTTTATTGCACTGGTGGGCTTCAATCATACCGATTTCTATGCATGAGAAAGTGACAGTTTCCTCACGGAAATTTACAACTTTATTGCACTGGTGGGCTTCAATCATACCGATTTCTATGCGTGCGAAAGTGACAGTTTCCTCACGGAAATTTACAACTTTATTGCACTGGTGTGCTTCAATCATACCGATTTCTATGCATGAGAAAGTGACAGTTTCCTCACGGAAATTTACAACTTTATTGCACTGGTGGGCTTCAATCATACCGATTTCTACGCATGAGAAAGTGACAGTTTCCTCACGGAAATTTACAACTTTATTGCACTGGTGGGCTTCAATCATACCGATTTCTATGCATGAGAAAGTGACAGTTTCCTCACGGAAATTTACAACTTTATTGCACTGGTGTGCTTCAATCATACGATTTCTATGCATGAGAAAGTGACAGTTTCCTCACGGAAATTTACAACTTTATTGCACTGGTGGGCTTCAATCATACCGATTTCTATGCATGAGAAAGTGACAGTTTCCTCACGGAAATTTACAACTTTATTGCACTGGTGGGCTTCAATCATACCGATTTCTATGCGTGAGAAAGTCACAGTTTCCTCACGGAAATTTACAACTTTATTGCACTGGTGGGCTTCAATCATACCGATTTCTATGCGTGAGAAAGTGACAGTTTCCTCACGGAAATTTACAACTTTATTGCACTGGTGGGCTTCAATCATACCGATTTCTATGCATGAGAAAGTGACAGTTTCCTCACGGAAATTTACAACTTTATTGCACTGGTGGGCTTCAATCATACCGATTTCTACGCATGAGAAAGTGACAGTTTCCTCACGGAAATTTACAACTTTATTGCACTGGTGGGCTTCAATCATACCGATTTCTATGCATGAGAAAGTGACAGTTTCCTCACGGAAATTTACAACTTTATTGCACTGGTGGGCTTCAATCATACCGATTTCTACGCATGAGAAAGTGACAGTTTCCTCACGGAAATTTACAACTTTATTGCACTGGTGGGCTTCAATCATACCGATTTCTATGCATGAGAAAGTGACAGTTTCCTCACGGAAATTTACAACTTTATTGCACTGGTGGGCTTCAATCATACCGATTTCTATGCATGAGAAAGTGACAGTTTCCTCACGGAAATTTACAAACTTTATAGCACTGGTGGGCTTCAATCATACCGATTTCTATGCATGAGAAAGTGACAGTTTCCTCACGGAAATTAACAACTTTATTGCACTGGTGGGCTTCAATCATACCGATTTCTAAGCATGAGAAAGTCACAGTTTCCTCAAGGAAAATTTACAACTTTATTGCACTGGTGGGCTTCAATCATACCGATTTCTATGCGTGAGAAAGTGACAGTTTCCTCACGGAAATTTACAACTTTATTGCACTGGTGGCTTCAATCATACCGATTTCTATGCATGAGAAAGTCACAGTTTCCTCACGGA
Source organism: Prostheceraeus crozeri (assembly GCA_907163375.1). Lineage (NCBI taxonomy): Eukaryota > Metazoa > Platyhelminthes > Polycladida > Euryleptidae > Prostheceraeus > Prostheceraeus crozeri. The sequence goes on from CAJQUW010011987.1 coordinate 91,893, forward strand.
AATTTACAACTTTATTGCACTGGTGGGCTTCAATCATACCGATTTCTATGCGTGAGAAAGTGACAGTTTCCTCACGGAAATTTACAACTTTATTGCACTGGTGGGCTTCAATCATACCGATTTCTACGCATGAGAAAGTCACAGTTTCCTCACGGAAATTTACAACTTTATTGCACTGGTGGGCTTCAATCATACCGATTTCTATGCATGAGAAAGTGACAGTTTCCTCACGGAAATTTACAACTTTATTGCACTGGTGGGCTTCAATCATACCGATTTCTATGCATGAGAAAGTGACAGTTTCCTCACGGAAATTTACAACTTTATTGCACTGGTGGGCTTCAATCATACCGATTTCTATGCGTGCGAAAGTGACAGTTTCCTCACGGAAATTTACAACTTTATTGCACTGGTGGGCTTCAATCATACCGATTTCTACGCATGAGAAAGTGACAGTTTCCTCACGGAAATTTACAACTTTATTGCACTGGTGGGCTTCAATCATACCGATTTCTATGCATGAGAAAGTGACAGTTTCCTCACGGAAATTTACAACTTTATTGCACTGGTGGGCTTCAATCATACCGATTTCTATGCGTGAGAAAGTCACAGTTTCCTCACGGAAATTTACAACTTTATTGCACTGGTGGGCTTCAATCATACCGATTTCTATGCATGAGAAAGTGACAGTTTCCTCACGGAAATTTACAACTTTATTGCACTGGTGGGCTTCAATCATACCGATTTCTATGCGTGAGAAAGTGACAGTTTCCTCACGGAAATTTACAACTTTATTGCACTGGTGGGCTTCAATCATACCGATTTCTACGCATGAGAAAGTGACAGTTTCCTCACGGAAATTTACAACTTTATTGCACTGGTGGGCTTCAATCATACCGATTTCTATGCATGAGAAAGTGACAGTTTCCTCACGGAAATTTACAACTTTATTGCACTGGTGGGCTTCAATCATACCGATTTCTATGCATGAGAAAGTGACAGTTTCCTCACGGAAATTTACAACTTTATTGCACTGGTGGGCTTCAATCATACCGATTTCTATGCGTGAGAAAGTGACAGTTTCCTCACGGAAATTTACAACTTTATTGCACTGGTGGGCTTCAATCATACCGATTTCTACGCATGAGAAAGTGACAGTTTCCTCACGGAAATTTACAACTTTATTGCACTGGTGGGCTTCAATCATACGATTTCTATGCGTGCGAAAGTGACAGTTTCCTCACGGAAATTTACAACTTTATTGCACTGGTGGGCTTCAATCATACCGATTTCTACGCATGAGAAAGTGACAGTTTCCTCACGGAAATTTACAACTTTATTGCACTGGTGGGCTTCAATCATACCGATTTCTATGCGTGAGAAAGTGACAGTTTCCTCACGGAAATTTACAACTTTATTGCACTGGTGGGCTTCAATCATACCGATTTCTACGCATGAGAAAGTGACAGTTTCCTCACGGAAATTTACAACTTTATTGCACTGGTGGGCTTCAATCATACCGATTTCTATGCATGAGAAAGTCACAGTTTCCTCACGGAAATTTACAACTTTATTGCACTGGTGGGCTTCAATCATACCGATTTCTACGCATGAGAAAGTGACAGTTTCCTCACGGAAATTTACAACTTTATTGCACTGGTGGGCTTCAATCATACCGATTTCTATGCATGAGAAAGTGACAGTTTCCTCACGGAAATTTACAACTTTATTGCACTGGTGGGCTTCAATCATACCGATTTCTATGCATGAGAAAGTGACAGTTTCCTCACGGAAATTTACAACTTTATTGCACTGGTGGGCTTCAATCATACCGATTTCTATGCATGAGAAAGTGACAGTTTCCTCACGGAAATTTACAACTTTATTGCACTGGTGGGCTTCAATCATACCGATTTCTATGCATGAGAAAGTGACAGTTTCCTCACGGAAATTTACAACTTTATTGCACTGGTGGGCTTCAATCATACCGATTTCTATGCGTGAGAAAGTGACAGTTTCCTCACGGAAATTTACAACTTTATTGCACTGGTGGGCTTCAATCATACCGATTTCTATGCGTGAGAAAGTGACAGTTTCCTCACGGAAATTTACAACTTTATTGCACTGGTGGGCTTCAATCATACCGATTTCTACGCATGAGAAGGTGACAGTTTCCTCACGGAAATTTACAACTTTATTGCACTGGTGGGCTTCAATCATACCGATTTCTATGCGTGAGAAAGTGACAGTTTCCTCACGGAAATTTACAACTTTATTGCACTGGTGGGCTTCAATCATACCGATTTCTATGCATGAGAAATTGACAGTTTCCTCACGGAAATTTACAACTTTATTGCACTGGTGGGCTTCAATCATACCGATTTCTACGCATGAGAAAGTGACAGTTTCCTCACGGAAATTTACAACTTTATTGCACTGGTGGGCTTCAATCATACCGATTTCTACGCATGAGAAAGTCACAGTTTCCTCACGGAAATTTACAACTTTATTGCACTGGTGGGCTTCAATCATACCGATTTCTATGCATGAGAAAATGACAGTTTCCTCACGGAAATTTACAACTTTATTGCACTGGTGGGCTTCAATCATACCGATTTCTACGCATGAGAAAGTGACAGTTTCCTCACGGAAATTTACAACTTTATTGCACTGGTGGGCTTCAATCATACCGATTTCTATGCGTGAGAAAGTGACAGTTTCCTCACGGAAATTTACAACTTTATTGCACTGGTGGGCTTCAATCATACCGATTTCTATGCATGAGAAAGTGACAGTTTCCTCACGGAAATTTACAACTTTATTGCACTGGTGGGCTTCAATCATACCGATTTCTATGCATGAGAAAGTGACAGTTTCCTCACGGAAATTTACAACTTTATTGCACTGGTGGGCTTCAATCATACCGATTTCTATGCATGAGAAAGTGACAGTTTCCTCACGGAAATTTACAACTTTATTGCACTGGTGGGCTTCAATCATACCGATTTCTATGCATGAGAAAGTGACAGTTTCCTCACGGAAATTTACAACTTTATTACACTGGTGGGCTTCAATCATACGATGTCTATGCATGAGAAAGTGACAGTTTCCTCACGGAAATTTACAACTTTATTGCACTGGTGGGCTTCAATCATACCGATTTCTATGCGTGAGAAAGTGACAGTTTCCTCACGGAAATTTACAACTTTATTGCACTGGTGTGCTTCAATCATACCGATTTCTATGCGTGAGAAAGTGACAGTTTCCTCACGGAAATTTACAACTTTATTGCACTGGTGGGCTTCAATCATACCGATTTCTATGCGTGAGAAAGTGACAGTTTCCTCACAGAAATTTACAACTTTATTGCACTGGTGGGCTTCAATCATACCGATTTCTATGCATGAGAAAGTGACAGTTTCCTCACGGAAATTTACAACTTTATTGCACTGGTGGGCTTCAATCATACCGATTTCTATGCGTGAGAAAGTGACAGTTTCCTCACGGAAATTTACAACTTTATTGCACTGGTGGGCTTCAATCATACGATTTCTATGCGTGAGAAAGTGACCGTTTCCTCACGGAAATTTACAACTTTATTGCACTGGTGGGCTTCAATCATACCGATTTCTATGCGTGAGAAAGTGACAGTTTCCTCACGGAAATTTACAACTTTATTGCACTGGTGGGCTTCAATCATACCGATTTCTATGCATGAGAAAGTGACAGTTTCCTCACGGAAATTTACAACTTTATTGCACTGGTGGGCTTCAATCATACCGATTTCTATGCGTGAGAAAGTGACAGTTTCCTCACGGAAATTTTACAACTTTATTTGCACTGGTGGGCTTCAATCATACCGATTTCTATGCATGAGAAAGTGACAGTTTCCTCACGGAAATTTACAACTTTATTGCACTGGTGGGCTTCAATCATACCGATTTCTATGCATGAGAAAGTGACAGTTTCCTCACGGAAATTTACAACTTTATTGCACTGGTGGGCTTCAATCATACCGATTTCTATGCGTGAGAAAGTCACAGTTTCCTCACGGAAATTTACAACTTTATTGCACTGGTGTGCTTCAATCATACCGATTTCTATGCGTGAGAAAGTGACAGTTTCCTCACGGAAATTTACAACTTTATTGCACTGGTGGGCTTCAATCATACCGATTTCTATGCATGAGAAAGTGACAGTTTCCTCACGGAAATTTACAACTTTATTGCACTGGTGGGCTTCAATCATACCGATTTCTATGCGTGAGAAAGTGACAGTTTCCTCACGGAAATTTACAACTTTATTGCACTGGTGGGCTTCAATCATACCGATTTCTATGCATGAGGAAAGTGACAGTTTCCTAACGGAAATTTACAACTTTATTGCACTGGTGGGCTTCAATCATACCGATTTCTATGCGTGAGAAAGTGACAGTTTCCTCACGGAAATTTACAACTTTATTGCACTGGTGGGCTTCAATCATACCGATTTCTATGCATGAGAAAGTGACAGTTTCCTCACGGAAATTTACAACTTTATTGCACTGGTGGGCTTCAATCATACCGATTTCTATGCATGAGAAAGTGACAGTTTCCTCACGGAAATTTACAACTTTATTGCACTGGTGTGCTTCAATCATACCGATTTCTATGCGTGAGAAAGTGACAGTTTCCTCACGGAAATTTACAACTTTATTGCACTGGTGGGCTTCAATCATACCGATTTCTATGCATGAGAAAGTGACAGTTTCCTCACGGAAATTTACAACTTTATTGCACTGGTGGGCTTCAATCATACCGATTTCTATGCATGAGAAAGTGACAGTTTCCTCACGGAAATTTACAACTTTATTGCACTGGTGGGCTTCAATCATACCGATTTCTATGCATGAGAAAGTGACAGTTTCCTCACGGAAATTTACAACTTTATTGCACTGGTGGGCTTCAATCATACCGATTTCTATGCATGAGAAAGTGACAGTTTCCTCACGGAAATTTACAACTTTATTGCACTGGTGGGCTTCAATCATACCGATTTCTATGCATGAGAAAGTGACAGTTTCCTCACGGAAATTTACAACTTTATTGCACTGGTGGGCTTCAATCATACCGATTTCTATGCGTGAGAAAGTGACAGTTTCCTCACGGAAATTTACAACTTTATTGCACTGGTGTGCTTCAATCATACCGATTTCTATGCGTGAGAAAGTGACAGTTTCCTCACGGAAATTTACAACTTTATTGCACTGGTGGGCTTCAATCATACCGATTTCTATGCGTGAGAAAGTGACAGTTTCCTCACGGAAATTTACAACTTTATTGCACTGGTGGGCTTCAATCATACCGATTTCTATGCATGAGAAAGTGACAGTTTCCTCACGGAAATTTACAACTTTATTGCACTGGTGGGCTTCAATCATACCGATTTCTATGCGTGAGAAAGTGACAGTTTCCTCACGGAAATTTACAACTTTATTGCACTGGTGGGCTTCAATCATACCGATTTCTATGCGTGAGAAAGTGACAGTTTCCTCACGGAAATTTACAACTTTATTGCACTGGTGGGCTTCAATCATACCGATTTCTATGCGTGAGAAAGTGACAGTTTCCTCACGGAAATTTACAACTTTATTGCACTGGTGGGCTTCAATCATACGATTTCTATGCTTGAGAAAGTGACAGTTTCCTCACGGAAATTTACAACTTTATTGCACTGGTGGGCTTCAATCATACCGATTTCTATGCGTGAGAAAGTGACAGTTTCCTCACGGAAATTTACAACTTTATTGCACTGGTGGGCTTCAATCATACCGATTTCTATGCATGAGAAAGTGACAGTTTCCTCACGGAAATTTACAACTTTATTGCACTGGTGGGCTTCAATCATACCGATTTCTATGCATGAGAAAGTGACAGTTTCCTCACGGAAATTTACAACTTTATTGCACTGGTGGGCTTCAATCATACCGATTTCTATGCGTGAGAAAGTCACAGTTTCCTCACGGAAATTTACAACTTTATTGCACTGGTGTGCTTCAATCATACCGATTTCTATGCGTGAGAAAGTGACAGTTTCCTCACGGAAATTTACAACTTTATTGCACTGGTGGGCTTCAATCATACCGATTTCTATGCATGAGAAAGTGACAGTTTCCTCACGGAAATTTACAACTTTATTGCACTGGTGGGCTTCAATCATACCGATTTCTATGCGTGAGAAAGTGACAGTTTCCTCACGGAAATTTACAACTTTATTGCACTGGTGGGCTTCAATCATACCGATTTCTATGCATGAGAAAGTGACAGTTTCCTAACGGAAATTTACAACTTTATTGCACTGGTGGGCTTCAATCATACCGATTTCTATGCGTGAGAAAGTGACAGTTTCCTCACGGAAATTTACAACTTTATTGCACTGGTGGGCTTCAATCATACCGATTTCTATGCATGAGAAAGTGACAGTTTCCTCACGGAAATTTACAACTTTATTGCACTGGTGGGCTTCAATCATACCGATTTCTATGCATGAGAAAGTGACAGTTTCCTCACGGAAATTTACAACTTTATTGCACTGGTGGGCTTCAATCATACCGATTTCTATGCATGAGAAAGTGACAGTTTCCTCACGGAAATTTACAACTTTATTGCACTGGTGGGCTTCAATCATACCGATTTCTATGCATGAGAAAGTCACAGTTTCCTCACGGAAATTTACAACTTTATTGCACTGGTGGGCTTCAATCATACCGATTTCTATGCATGAGAAAGTGACAGTTTCCTCACGGAAATTTACAACTTTATTGCACTGGTGGGCTTCAATCATACCGATTTCTATGCATGAGAAAGTGACAGTTTCATCACGGAAATTTACAACTTTATTGCACTGGTGGGCTTCAATCATACCGATTTCTATGCGTGAGAAAGTGACAGTTTCCTCACGGAAATTTACAACTTTATTGCACTGGTGTGCTTCAATCATACCGATTTCTATGCGTGAGAAAGTGACAGTTTCCTCACGGAAATTTACAACTTTATTGCACTGGTGGGCTTCAATCATACCGATTTCTATGCATGAGAAAGTGACAGTTTCCTCACGGAAATTTACAACTTTATTGCACTGGTGGGCTTCAATCATACCGATTTCTATGCATGAGAAAGTCACAGTTTCCTCACGGAAATTTACAACTTTATTGCACTGGTGGGCTTCAATCATACCGATTTCTACGCATGAGAAAGTGACAGTTTCCCTCACGGAAATTTACAACTTTATTGCACTGGTGGCTTCAATCATACCGATTTCTATGCATGAGAAAGTGACAGTTTCCTCACGGAAATTTACAACTTTATTGCACTGGTGGGCTTCAATCATACCGATTTCTATGCGTGAGAAAGTGACAGTTTCCTCACGGAAATTTACAACTTTATTGCACTGGTGGGCTTCAATCATACCGATTTCTATGCATGAGAAAGTGACAGTTTCCTCACGGAAATTTACAACTTTATTGCACTGGTGGGCTTCAATCATACCGATTTCTATGCATGAGAAAGTGACAGTTTCCTCACGGAAATTTACAACTTTATTGCACTGGTGGGCTTCAATCATACCGATTTCTATGCATGAGAAAGTGACAGTTTCCTCACGGAAATTTACAACTTTATTGCACTGGTGGGCTTCAATCATACCGATTTCTACGCATGAGAAAATGACAGTTTCCTCACGGAAATTTACAACTTTATTGCACTGGTGGGCTTCAATCATACCGATTTCTATGCGTGAGAAAGTGACAGTTTCCTCACGGAAATTTACAACTTTATTGCACTGGTGGGCTTCAATCATACCGATTTCTATGCGTGAGAAAGTGACAGTTTCCTCACGGAAATTTACAACTTTATTGCACTGGTGGGCTTCAATCATACCGATTTCTATGCATGAGAAAGTCACAGTTTCCTCACGGAAATTTACAACTTTATTGCACTGGTGGGCTTCAATCATACCGATTTCTATGCGTGAGAAAGTGACAGTTTCCTCACGGAAATTTACAACTTTATTGCACTGGTGGGCTTCAATCATACCGATTTCTATGCGTGAGAAAGTGACAGTTTCCTCACGGAAATTTACAACTTTATTGCACTGGTGGGCTTCAATCATACCGATTTCTATGCGTGAGAAAGTGACAGTTTCCTCACGGAAATTTACAACTTTATTGCACTGGTGGGCTTCAATCATACCGATTTCTATGCATGAGAAAGTGACAGTTTCCTCACGGAAATTTACAACTTTATTGCACTGGTGGGCTTCAATCATACCGATTTCTACGCATGAGAAAGTGACAGTTTCCTCACGGAAATTTACAACTTTATTGCACTGGTGGGCTTCAATCATACCGATTTCTATGCATGAGAAAGTCACAGTTTCCTCACGGAAATTTACAACTTTATTGCACTGGTGGGCTTCAATCATACCGATTTCTATGCGTGAGAAAGTGACAGTTTCCTCACGGAAATTTACAACTTTATTGCACTGGTGGGCTTCAATCATACCGATTTCTATGCATGAGAAAGTGACAGTTTCCTCACGGAAATTTACAACTTTATTGCACTGGTGGGCTTCAATCATACCGATTTCTATGCGTGAGAAAGTGACAGTTTCCTCACGGAAATTTACAACTTTATTGCACTGGTGGGCTTCAATCATACCGATTTCTATGCATGAGAAAGTGACAGTTTCCTCACGGAAATTTACAACTTTATTGCACTGGTGGGCTTCAATCATACCGATTTCTATGCATGAGAAAGTGACAGTTTCCTCACGGAAATTTACAACTTTATTGCACTGGTGGGCTTCAATCATACCGATTTCTATGCATGAGAAAGTGACAGTTTCCTCACGGAAATTTACAACTTTATTGCACTGGTGGGCTTCAATCATACCGATTTCTATGCATGAGAAAGTGACAGTTTCCTCACGGAAATTTACAACTTTATTGCACTGGTGGGCTTCAATCATACCGATTTCTATGCATGAGAAAGTGACAGTTTCCTCACGGAAATTTACAACTTTATTGCACTGGTGGGCTTCAATCATACCGATTTCTATGCGTGAGAAAGTGACAGTTTCCTCACGGAAATTTACAACTTTATTGCACTGGTGGGCTTCAATCATACCGATTTCTATGCGTGAGAAAGTCACAGTTTCCTCGCGGAAATTTACAACTTTATTGCACTGGTGGGCTTCAATCATACCGATTTCTATGCATGAGAAAGTGACAGTTTCCTCATCAGAGAATTTACAACTTTATTGCACTGGTGGGCTTCAATCATACCGATTTCTATGCATGAGAAAGTGACAGTTTCCTCACGGAAATTTACAACTTTATTGCACTGGTGGGCTTCAATCATACCGATTTCTATGCGTGCGAAAGTGACAGTTTCCTCACGGAAATTTACAACTTTATTGCACTGGTGGGCTTCAATCATACCGATTTCTATGCATGAGAAAGTGACAGTTTCCTCACGGAAATTTACAACTTTATTGCACTGGTGGGCTTCAATCATACCGATTTCTATGCGTGAGAAAGTGACAGTTTCCTCATCAGAGAATTGAAATATAAAGTTCTGCAGGTCAGCCTGGATCTGACGGACTTACACTTTCCCGGTTGAGGATGACGCACAGGATAACAGAGATGGTGATGACGATGGCCACACAAAACACACAAATCAGCGCTATCTGCCATGCATTGAGCTCCGAATCACAGAACGGTCGGTCCATCGGACATTCGCAGTAGTAACCATTGAAGAGATCGTAGCAGGCGTAAGGATACATGCAAGGATTTCCAGCACACTCATCCACTTCTCTCTGAAAAGAGATTTTCGTGTAAATTCTGTGTAACAATGCCACTGATATGGAGAAGTGAACATTTGATTCACAATTAGGATTTCTACAACATTGTTTTCATCATGTCTTGGAGTCACTTCCTACAGCACAAACTTCATAACCACAAATACACTTAGAAATCATACAATGTATTTCTGGTTGTCATTTTCATACCTTCATCATTCATATGACCATCTTAAGTTGATGGCTTGACGTAGTTAACGTTCATTGTCATTCGTAGGGCAAAAAAGAGAACAAAAAGACAACTCTCTTTAGTGGGCGGAACGCTTTAATAATATAGTGTATAATATATACAAGGCAATATACAATATTATATACATTTATTATTTACCTGCACTATTTCATCAAATCGTTCGGCCTTCAAAAGGGAATTGTCTTTTTGCTTTTCTTGGCTCACGAATGACATCTTAATGGCATTCATAATTAATGATAAAAAATGCAGAACAAAGACCCAGCAGTTTCATATATCGTAAAGAGTGATAATTCAGACTCTTAACGGGATATTTGCAAATGCTAATTAATCTGGTAAATGCAAATTGTTTTAAACCACTTATAAGACAACTGTGACAATTCAAGAACCTAAATACCAATTACAATGTATCGTCTGCATGTTTATTGGTTAACAATAACACAGATATGTACGTAAACAAAAGATGTCTGTTGAAGTCCTTAGAAATGCCATTGCCAACTGCCGAGTCAGCGTTGGAATCTGTCATAACTGAGCAGAAATTTCCGATGAAGCAATCTCAGCTAGCGTGAGTTCAGTACACAGGATGAAGTGAGCCCGATATACAGCGTGTCTCAAAAGTCGTTAAAAACTTTACTTGTAGATGGTAGCTCTACTATTATATCGATTAGCCTGAAAGTTTCACAGTAGACGCTACACATCATGGGGTTTTGTTAAATAGTTGGTTTGTGTTCCTTTGACTTGTCAAACGTATGTTATATGCAACCAATTCAATACGTCTCACTGCTGCATCATTCGATAACTAAGAATATGGAGAGTGGAAGATCCAGCGACTGCAATGTGTGTAACTGAGGCATCAATCGATAGCGTAGAACAAAGACTGGAAAATTGAAGATTGCAAACTCAGTAAATATTTGATTCCTGAAACATCTATGAAATTAATTCATAAGATTCAACATTTAGAGATTGAGAAGTTAATAATCTTTGAATGATTGATGAGTTTTGGCCTGGAACGAAGTAGTTTGGACAAAGATGGTCGCGTCACACTTGTTAGATGTTTTTGTTCTTCGAAGCTGCAATGCGGAAGTTTAACATGGAGGATGACAGACGCAAGAATCCTTGCACTTCTGCAACACGTTATTAAATCTCACAAGAAAATTCAAGGAAACCGAGTCAGTGACAGCATTGAACACGTCAAGAACCGGCGTCCCATCATCCGAAGGTGATAGACCGGCTGCTGTTGCAGAATCTGTGGAGGAAATCGCAGCAAGTAGCGATTGAGGAGTATCATCTGTGAGGATTGTGGCAAAATTGACAAGCATTCCCAAGTCTAGTGTTCATCGAGTTCCGCAGAATCTTCAATGCCAAAAGTACCGAATGTCGATCCTTAATAGTTAATACCGAATCATTAATAGTTTGAGAAAGAAATTGCTCGGTTGAGCAACATGAAAAAACAGATGGAGGCGATGAGATATGTGAGGAAAGTGGAATTATCCCTCGGCATCTGATGCAAGTGAAGCTATTTCATTGTTAAAATCTGTAAATGACAAATGTTTTGTAGGCCTATAATGGATAATAAAAATGGTGAATTGTTCAAATTTTTGAAAGCTTTATCCACCAATACTCTCTTATCTGTCTCAGCAATATGTCATTCTATGTAGACCTGATAAGTATTTTTGTACAACTACATATCTAATAAACTTATTCAGGCATCAAAAAGCGAGCAAAATGAAAAATAATGAAGTAGTTTATTTTGTGATGAGAATCAACGTACAACTTAAGCATTGAATATGAAATATATAACCCCAAATAATAGGAATATAATTTCTTTTATGTTGTGGGCATATCATCAATTGGTTCAGTTGTAATTTACACCATAAGGTGGTTGATAATGTGACATTTTGTCAACAAAATGCCTTTTAAGTACATGCAAAACTCGGTGCTGATAAGGGTTTATCAAAAGAATGACAACTGCTCATTTAGATTGATAATTAACTGCATTAATCTCTGGAGACACTTGCAACTTAACTTAATCGATGGAGATGAACCGGCCGACAGCATTTCGAGCGACATATTCAATATCTCTCATATCTATCGTTACAGCTGAGACATTGTTATGCTGAAATTTCACATATTATCCGCATCTAACTATGGGATTAGTATTGATATTCCCTGGTCAGTTCACCTCATATTAATACACGTAACAATCGGAAATACTTTTAGGGCATGAGACAATCAGAGGACAAATTGCAGACATCACATGGAACTTGTACTTCGCATTAAATATGTAGTAGTCTATAACAGCTATTATAAATGAGTCGATGGCGCAGATAAATATTAGCAAGTTAGTGAAATTTCGACGGGCATTCATTAGCTCAAATTAACCCGAGCATGGCTGCAACTTTAAATAGGGAGTTGTGTCGATGTTCAGACATGTGAACTAGACCTGCTGATGATGATTCCTGATATTGGATGAAATAGCAGCTATTCAGGTCTGTTTCCATTTTTCAACTGAGGATGCAACTCAATATTTAATTATTCTATTTACAGATAACTATTGTTCAACAATTTTTGCAGATATATATCAATCGATTGCATCTCTGATCGATTGATGGTGTATCTCTGAAAAATCTCAGATGCCATGAGAAGTAGCAAATTCCCGTCCTGGCGCTCCTTTCGGTTGATATGTGAGATGTGATTTTCCATGTTGCTTCTCTGTCTGTCCAAGATCAATTGGCAACAAACTGATGACGCATGAACGAAGGACTCTGATGCTCATAGAGTCAAGGCGGCGGCTTATGAGGAACAGCAAGTCCCTCAGCGGATACTGTACAGCAGTATCCCCTTCCTTTATCGGGGGCGGGCAACCTCCGGTCTGTGTCACTCTTGTCTCCGGTCCGCAGGTTGTCTATCAATCGACACTGCGTCGCCGACAGACATGTGTTTCATTTGTGTTTCAAATTCCACGGAATTCTGGAATTCGACAGATTTCAGCTTCATCCACAGACTATGTTTTGGCTATTCGTTGCGATTCAACCTGAGGTAGCGGCTAGTTGTGACACAGTTGACGTTTGGACGCACTCTCATGAATTAAGCAAAACGGGAGCAAATTAGGACAGCAGATGAATGACGTGACGTTTGCTTGCTGTCATGATTGAAGGATAATCATGGAAGATATTCGCCTTATTTATCATGTCCCAAAAAGACCTATGGAGCTATGATGTGGCCCGCACTGTATCATTCATTCAAGATCGTGGCAGTTTCCCTCATCGGTGCAGTCTACTTACCTCACAGTGAGGGCCTGTCCACCCCGTCGGACATTTGCAGCCGTACAGACTGTCAAAGCCCATGACAGCTCGCATGGAGTTGGTGCAGTCTACTTACCTCACAGTGAGGGCCTGTCCACCCCGTCGGACATTTGCAGCCGTACAGACTGTCAAAGCCCATGACAGCTCGCATGGAGTTGGTGCAGTCTACTTACCTCACAGTGAGGGCCTGTCCACCCCGTCGGACATTTGCAGCCGTACAGACTGTCAAAGCCCATGACAGCTCGCATGGAGTTGTTGCAGTCCGGATCAAAGGTAGTGAGGCCGTAGCAGGTGCTGTTGTGAATGCATTTGTTCTCCAGAACTGCCACGTCCACCTTCAGGATGTTCACAGCGCCAGCCTTGTCCGTCAGTGAGATAGCAAACTGATCCCATCCGAAATATTCCAGGTGAGGTCGATAGGCGATGATCTGTGAAGAAGTGAAACCGAATTGGAATTATCCATCATCATGCTGCCTTACTATTCGAGATGGTGAGCGGTAATTTCTCACATGTATTGATGATGACGATGCATGCACATACTACTGTCTGAATAAGAGAAAAGTAGTATGTGAGAAAAGACTTTTTAATTTGCGTTGGTACTACTTGCTTGTGAAAAATAATTAGCTGATGATCAGTTATACCTATTATTCTTTTTGTAGTCATTACAAACATCACATTTTCTGCTTTGCATGTTTTTTGAAACTTTCAAGTTGCTAATCAAGCGATAACGAGCCAACGGATGATATCTGCTTCAAACGCTAACTGAAGTGCTTTAACCAGTGAGAAAACGAAGCTTTCGTCTTGTAGTAACACATACCGTACTTCTTGCTGAAATACCGCATGGATCTTACATGAGGATAGGCGCAGGCCTACTGAGTGACGTCACAGATTCAGCACATCACATCATTCTCTTCGAAGCCACTTCCACACATCGAACGCACGATAGAGGCTCAACTGCTGCTTAGATTTGAAAGAATATTATAATGTTTGTTGATGGTTATTGGAGCTCATTGTTATGCACCGATCTAGGTCGATGTCGTTCGATCTAATTCTAATTCCTCAATATTTCTATCGTGTCGGATTGCTATGGCTCGTGACAAGTAGTAATTTACAGTAGGGACTGGCGCATCGGTCACATGACACTACAGACTCGACTACTTGTCCTCCTTACGATTCTGCTGCTGATTTCGGGCATTCTCCTTACCTTGATCAGCCATGTCATGTGCGCAGGTACATGAGGAAGGCCTACATCGGCGCATGGAGGACTGGCAGACGGTGGATCGCTTCCACACGTGTAGGTGAAGGTCGGAGTGCTGTTTGTGGTCACGTCGACGGTGATGAAGCCGTGAGAGGGAGCCTGGATGGACATGATGAGCGTGTCATTGGGATCACGATCATACCCTGCCACATACAAGCCCAGATCTTCGTATTTGATGTTATCGATGGTTCTCTGCTCCATTGTCACCTGAAAATGACGAGAACTTTGCTGATTATGAAATGACGGTTGACCGAGGGGCATCATACCAAATATTATTGATCGTTGCAATTATTTACTGTAATATGGATCTATGTCTTGTCTATGAATAGATTTGGATGTATAAGTAGACCATGGAAATACCACAAGAGATTTCTCTGCAAGTAATGGAAAATACTTCCACCGTTAACGCGGCCTCTGATTTGTACATGACTGACCTTGAAATCTCATATGGGATTCCTACATTGCCGCCACACAGCTGAATTACACAGGCACATCGCTATCTCAAATTTCAGGACCATCATTGTAACTGTTTCAGACACAGTAATATCTTAAGGAAGCAAAATATTCAGACCTTCTTCTTCTTCGATAAAACTTGATCCTTTTAAAGACCTGGAATTCAGACTTACGGATATCTGTTTGATGTAAACATCCTTCGGGTACAAGTCTTTTCCTCTGAGCAGGAATAGCATTTCCGGTTGGTCATTGAGGAACTTCACGAAGACAGTGATGTTCGCGTAAGTGGTTGCAGGCGGAATTCCATCGGAGCGAGTTTCATAAAGTTTGATGTAAACTACGTCATATCCGAAGAAATCCTCTGGAGGGCGATATGAAAAGCTGAAAGAAACGGGATACTCTATGAGGATGCATGCAAGTGAGGCTGACATCGTTATTGAGATCAGAATCAAACTGTCCTGACGATTTGCGGTCTCACTCTGATTGGTGAAAGATCTGCCGGTTCAGACTGGCGAATTATCTACTCCAAAATGGCAACATGTCATCAAACCAGAATAAAGTATTTCGAAATGGGTGACAACGATATCTATGATGCATATGGTGAGTTGAATATCTGCAGCATAGAAATATCTTGGACCACCCACAATCGCATTTCAAAATCAATGATATCTATGTCTTCATTTCAAATGATGACAGGCCATAAAACGTGTTTCATTGTTCATTGTTAATTGTTCATTGTTAAAGTTCTTTGTTAAAACTTTGGTAGATATCTGAAAAGCTTTAAATGATGATTCTCGTAGTTTCTCAAAATAGGTCCTGTTTTGCTTTGTGACGCCCGATTTGCCCAACTATCTGATAAACGTTTGCATTGACAATCATTACTTCCACATAATAGTCGAAGATGCTGTAATGGATACTTGATTAACTCAACATCCTTGATTTTCGATAGCCAACAGATTTAGAGCATTCATCTGATGAATTCCCAGGATGTCAAATCAGTCGGAATGAGGACATCAAGTAGGCCTACAAGCCATAATCCTATCCACGTCTTTTCGAGCTTTTGCAAGAAATAGTGTAAAAAAGCACTGAAAATGCAGCAAAGACGCTGCACATCATTAACAGGAGTTATCATAACAGGGGTAAGCTATTATCTCCATAAAGACTTCTTCATAGAGAATAATTGTGCATCCTCCAAAATCAATGTTATGAGAGAAATTCATGTAGTTCCTTTATGTGTTTTATCAAAATAAATTTAAGTAGACCCCGATTTTCTGCGATTCGAATCACATGGTCTGAGGATATGATAAAATCGTAGCTTCCTGAAGCTAGTGACGCGTCACAAATGAGAATGAATAGAAATAACATCTACTTTATATAGACAAAAAACCTTTTTAAATATTGAAAGGCGATCGATCGGCCTGCAAGATACCATTTCCAGAGCTGACCAGTATATGTGAAAAACATCACAAAGAAACAGCAGCCGCTACACACCACCACCTTCAGGGAATAATTATCTACCAGCTGTACTGCGCGACGAGACGCTCCTGTATTCACATTGTTGCAATTGAATTATTAAATTATCGCTATTGAACCTGCAATCCTACGAATACTCATCAACTTACTATCCGGTGCTGCTGAGAGTGACCGTTCCTTTGGGAGAGGCTTTGGAGGCGTCGATGAGCCAGACGAAGGAGTCACCTTCCGGATCGGTTCCTGTCAGCTGATAAGCCAATGTTCCCGAGTCCTCGGACATGTACGGGTTCCAAGGACTGGTCATCACCGGCGCATCATTCGGAATGGTAGTACTGATTACTGCAACTCCAATCATTGTCGGTGACGCCATGCCGCTGCCGGAACCCGTGGACCGCTTCCTTCGAGATCCCACGCTGTTACTGGATGGTGTCACCGTCTTCCTTGTCCCACAGATATTCAGACTCATTCGCCCGGTGACATTATTGTACTGTGTGGCCGATTCCTCGAAATTCCCATTGAAACACGTGCTATTGGACATGGTCCACGCTTGCTGACTGGGATCCCAGTGGATGAGTACGGACTGGGTTTCGTTATTGTTCTTGTTGACGTCATATGGAAGTTCGACGCCCACAGGGCCCGGAAGAGGTTCGTTACCAAGCGGAGTGATATAATAAGACGTTGATGGCATTTCCTGTACACGCCGCAACAACATCCGGTCAACCATGTCGTTGGTGGTCGATGGTTTTACAATGAACGGTTGAAAGTCGACCGAAGCATCGGAGGAATAGCGTTTGTTGATCTCTGTGCTTGTCAGCTCGCCCATGATCAATGACTGTCCCTCAGCCATTCCTGACGGCATTTTCACGGTCACTCCTGATCCTCCTCCAGCAGATCTCTTGCGTCGTCGCCGCTTTATCTCGATGCTGGAGGAGTTACCGTTGCTGGAGGCGAGTTGTGAGTTGGAATCCATGATGGACACGCTGGTGATGTATTTGAAGCTGCACTTCTTGGCCTGTGTGCAGATCTTCATGCTGTGAATGAGCGTCCGTCCAGGCTCCATGTTGAACTCACTGTTGGTGGGCAATGTTCCGTTGATCGGCTTGGCCATGCTGGAGAGGCTCATGTAGAACACATTGTCGATGTACACGCCGCCGTTCTTCAGCATCACCACTCCGGACTTGTTCTTGGCAACCATGAAGCACGGCACGATGTCGTCCAACGTTTCATTCGATGATCCGATGCAGTACTCGTAATGATTGATGGAAGGATCTTTGCTGACCGTCCACGAACCTCCAGTCTCTGACGGATTCGTCGACTGCTTCGCTCCCTTCGGAACCACTTCCGTCTCGAAGCCTGAGGCGCCGGGGATGGTGTTGTTGACGTCATCGGTGGATGGTTCATCCATCAGGATGGTCACGCCGCGAGTGTCATTATATCTCACAGACAAGCCCGCACCATTGTAACAAATGACGCTGACGAAGTAGGTATTGTTGTTAAATATCACTCCGAGAAGGTCACTGTTCTCACCAGCTACCTCGGGACCTGTAGACGTGAAGTTTTGGATGTCAGTCAGACCAGGTGCCGTTCCGATAGCCCACCAGTTATCCGCTACCTCCGAATCTGAGTCAATACATTGCCAGAATGAACGGATGGTGTGGTTACACTGACTGTAACTCGTCACCAGGTTTCTGCTAACATCCACATCCACGTAATAGACGGCAGAGATGACTGGAGGGGTGTTATCGATACTGAAACCGTTGGTTGACTTGGTGACTGTGGATCCTGATGCCAGTACAGCGCGCACTGTCAGATAGTACAAGAATGTGCCATTCACCTCAGCGCCCGTTGCATCCGTCTTCAAACCCTGAAAAGAAAGAAAATTGAACTGAATTTCACAACGTCTATCCAAGTATTCAAACATTTTTATTGTATCTCTTGTACAGCGCGGGGATACACAGGTGTACCATTCAAGCATCAATTTCTACTGCGTCTCCTGCACAGCACGAAGATACACAGGTGTATCATTCAAGCATCAATTTCTATTGCGTCTCCTGCGCAGCACGAAGATACACAGGTGTACCATTCAAGCATCAACTTCTACTACGTCTCCTGCGCAGCACGAAGATACACAGGTGCACCATTCGGGCATCAACTTCTATTGCGTCTCCTGCACAGCACGAAGATACACGTGTACCATTCAAGCATCAATTTCTACTGCGTCTCCTGCACAGCACGAAGATACACAGGTGTATCATTCAAGCATCAATTTCTATTGCGTCTCCTGCGCAGCACGAAGATACACAGGTGTACCATTCAAGCATCAACTTCTACTACGTCTCCTGCGCAGCACGAAGATACACAGGTGCACCATTCGGGCATCAACTTCTATTGCGTCTCCTGCACAGCACGAAGATACACGTGTACCATTCAAGCATCAATTTCTACTGCGTCTCCTGCGCAGCACGAAGATACACAGGTGTACCATTCAAGCATCAATTTCTATTGCGTCTCCTGCGCAGCACGAAGATACACAGGTGTACCATTCAAGCATCAACTTCTATTGCGTCTCCTACACAGCACGAAGATACACAGGTGTACCATTCAAGCATCAATTTCTATTGCGTCTCCTGCGCAGCACGAAGATACACAGGTGTACCATTCAAGCATCAATTTCTACTGCGTCTCCTGCACAGCACGAAGATACACAGGTGTACCATTCAAGCATCAACTTCTATTGCGTCTCCTGCACAGCACGAAGATACACAGGTGTACCATTCAAGCATCAATTTCTATTGCGTCTCCTACACAGCACGAAGATACACAGGTGTACCATTCAAGCATCAATTTCTACTGCGTCTCCTGCGCAGCACGAAGATACACAGGTGTACCATTCAAGAATAAATTTCTACTGCGTCTCCTGCGCAGCACGAAGATACACAGGTGTACCATTCAAGCATCAATTTCTACTGCGTCTCCTGCACAGCACGAAGATACACAGGTGTACCATTCAAGCATCAATTTCTATTGCGTCTCCTACACAGCACGAAGATACACAGGTGTACCATTCAAGCATCAATTTCTATTGCGTCTCCTGCGCAGCACGAAGATACACAGGTGTACCATTCAAGCATCAATTTCTATTGCGTCTCCTGCACAGCACGAAGATACACAGGTGTACCATTCAAGCATCAATTTCTACTGCGTCTCCTGCGCAGCACGAAGATACGCTGGTGTACCATTCAAGCATCAATTTCTACTGCGTCTCCTACACAGCACGAAGATACGCTGGTGTACCATTCAAGCATCAACTTCTATTGCGTCTCCTGCGCAGCACGAAGATACACAGGTGTACCATTCAAGCATCAACTTCTATTGCGTCTCCTACACAGCACGAAGATACACAGGTGTACCATTCAAGCATCAATTTCTATTGCGTCTCCTGCACAGCACGAAGATACACAGGTGTACCATTCAAGCATCAATTTCTACTGCGTTTCCTACACAGCACGAAGATACGCTGGTGTACCATTCAAGCATCAATTTCTATTGCGTCTCCTGCGCAGCACGAAGATACACAGGTGTACCATTCAAGCATCAACTTCTACTGCGTCTCCTGCGCAGCACGAAGATACACAGGTGTAACATTCAAGCATCAATTTCTATTGCGTCTCCTGCGCAGCACAAAGATACGCTGGTGTACCATTCAAGCATAAACTTCTATTGCGTCTCCTACACAGCACGAAGATACACGTGTACCATTCAAGCATCAATTTCTACTGCGTCTCCTGCGCAGCACGAAGATACACAAGTGTACCATTCAAGCATCAATTTCTACTGCGTCTCCTGCACAGCACGAAGATACACAGGTGTACCATTCAAGCATCAATTTCTATTGCGTCTCCTGCGCAGCACGAAGATACACAGGTGTACCATTCAAGCATCAATTTCTATTGCGTCTCCTACACAGCACGAAGATACACAGGTGTACCATTCAAGCATCAACTTCTACTGCGTCTCCTGCACAGCACGAAGATACACAGGTGTACCATTCAAGCATCAACTTCTAGTACGTCTCCTGCACAGCACGAAGATACACAGGTGTACCATTCAAGCATCAATTTCTATTGCGTCTCCTGCACAGCACGAAGATACACAGGTGTACCATTCAAGCATCAACTTCTATTGCGTCTCCTGCACAGCACGAAGATACGCAGGTGTACCATTCAAGCATCAATTTCTATTGCGTCTCCTACACAGCACGAAGATACACAGGTGTACCATTCAAGCATCAATTTCTACTGCGTCTCCTACACAGCACGAAGATACACAGGTGTACCATTCAAGCATCAATTTCTACTGCGTCTCCTGCACAGCACGAAGATACACAGGTGTACCATTCAAGCATCAATTTCTACTGCGTCTCCTTCGCAGCACGAAGATACGCAGGTGTATCATTCAAGCATCAATTTCTACTGCGTCTCCTGCGCAGCACGAAGATACACAGGTGTACCATTCAAGCATCAATTTCTATTGCGTCTCCTACACAGCACGAAGATACACAGGTGTACCATTCAAGCATCAATTTCTATTGCGGCTCCTGCACAGCACGAAGATACACTGGTGTACCATTCAAGCATCAACTTCTATTGCGTCTCCTGCGCAGCACGAAGATACGCAGGTGTACCAATTAAGCATCAATTTCTATTGCGTCTCCTGCGCAGCACGAAGATACACTGGTGTACCATTCAAGCATCAACTTCTATTGCGTCTCCTACACAGCACGAAGATACACAGGTGTACCATTCAAGCATCAATTTCTATTGCGTCTCCTGCGCAGCACGAAGATACGCAGGTGTACCATTCAAGCATCAATTTCTATTGCGTCTCCTGCGCAGCACGAAGATACACTGGTGTACCATTCAAGCATCAATTTCTATTGCGTCTCCTACACAGCACGAAGATACACAGGTGTACCATTCAAGCATCAATTTCTATTGCGTCTCCTGCGCAGCACGAAGATACACAGGTGTACCATTCAAGCATCAACTTCTATTGCGTCTCCTGCGCAGCACGAAGATACGCAGGTGTACCATTCAAGCATCAATTTCTACTGCGTCTCCTGCGCAGCACGAAGATACACAGGTGTACCATTCAAGCATCAATTTCTACTGCGTCTCCTGCGCAGCACGAAGATACACAGGTGTACCATTCAAGCATCAATTTCTATTGCGTCTCCTGCACAGCACGAAGATACGCTGGTGTACCATTCAAGCATCAACTTCTACTACGTCTCCTGCGCAGCACGAAGATACACAGGTGCACCATTCGGGCATCAACTTCTATTGCGTCTCCTACACAGCACGAAGATACACAGGTGTACCATTCAAGCATCAATTTCTACTGCGTCCTCTGCACAGCACGAAGATACACAGGTGTACCATTCAAGCATCAATTTCTACTGCGTCTCCTGCACAGCATGAAGATACGCAGGTGTACCATTCAAGCATCAATTTCTACTGCGTCCTCTGCACAGCACGAAGATACACAGGTGTACCATTCAAGCATCAATTTCTATTGCGTCTCCTGCGCAGCACGAAGATACACAGGTGTACCATTCAAGCATCAATTTCTACTGCGTCTCTTGCACAGCACGAAGATACACAGGTGTACCATTCAAGCATCATGTTCTATTGCGTCTCCTGCGCAGCACGAAGATACACAGGTGTACCATTCAAGCATCAATTTCTACTGCGTCTCCTACACAGCACGAAGATACACAGGTGTACCATTCAAGCATCAATTTCTACTGCGTCTCCTGCACAGCACGAAGATACACAGGTGTACCATTCAAGCATCAATTTCTATTGCGTCTCCTACACAGCACGAAGATACACAGGTGTACCATTCAAGCATCAATTTCTATTGCGTCTCCTACACAGCGCGGGGATACACAGGTGTACCATTCAAGCATCAATTTCTACTGCGTCTCTTGCACAGCACGAAGATACACAGGTGTACCATTCAAGCATCAATTTCTACTGCGTCTCCTGCACAGCACGAAGATACACAGGTGTACCATTCAAGCATCAACTTCTATTGCGTCTCCTGCACAGCACGAAGATACACAGGTGTACCATTCAAGCATCAATTTCTACTGCGTCTCCTACACAGCATGAAGATACACAGGTGTACCATTCAAGCATCAATTTCTATTGCGTCTCCTGCGCAGCACGAAGATACACAGGTGTACCATTCAAGCATCAATTTCTATTGCGTCTCCTGCACAGCACGAAGATACACAGGTGTACCATTCAAGCATCAATTTCTATTGCGTCTCCTGCACAGCACGAAGATACACAGGTGTACCATTCAAGCATCAACTTCTACTGCGTCTCCTGCACAGCACGAAGATACACAGGTGTACCATTCAAGCATCAATTTCCATTGCGTCTCCTACACAGCGCGGGGATACACAGGTGTACCATTCAAGCATCAATTTCTACTGCGTCTCTTGCACAGCACGAAGATACACAGGTGTACCATTCAAGCATCAATTTCTACTGCGTCTCCTGCACAGCACGAAGATACACAGGTGTACCATTCAAGCATCAACTTCTATTGCGTCTCCTGCACAGCACGAAGATACACAGGTGTACCATTCAAGCATCAATTTCTATTGCGTCTCCTGCACAGCATGAAGATACACAGGTGTACCATTCAAGCATCAATTTCTATTGCGTCTCCTGCGCAGCACGAAGATACACAGGTGTACCATTCAAGCATCAATTTCTATTGCGTCTCCTGCACAGCACGAAGATACACAGGTGTACCATTCAAGCATCAATTTCTATTGCGTCTCCTGCACAGCACGAAGATACACAGGTGTACCATTCAAGCATCAACTTCTACTGCGTCTCCTGCACAGCACGAAGATACACAGGTGTACCATTCAAGCATCAATTTCTACTGCGTCTCCTGCACAGCACGAAGATACACAGGTGTACCATTCAAGCATCAATTTCTATTGCGTCTCCTGCACAGCACGAAGATACACAGGTGTACCATTCAAGCATCAATTTCTACTGCGTCTCCTACACAGCACGAAGATACACAGGTGTACCATTCAAGCATCAACTTCTATTGCGTCTCCTGCGCAGCACGAAGATACACAGGTGTACCATTCAAGCATCAAATTCTAGTGCGTCTCCTGCACAGCACGAAGATACACAGGTGTACCATTCAAGCATCAATTTCTATTGCGTCTCCTGCACAGCACGAAGATACACAGGTGTACCATTCAAGCATCAATTTCTACTGCGTCTCCTGCACAGCACGAAGATACACAGGTGTACCATTCAAGCATCAATTTCTATTGCGTTTCCTGCACAGCACGAAGATACACAGGTGTACCATTCAAGCATCAATTTCTACTGCGTCTCCTACACAGCACGAAGATACACAGGTGTACCATTCAAGCATCAATTTCTACTGCGTCTCCTGCGCAGCACGAAGATACACAGGTGTACCATTCAAGCATCAATTTCTACTGCGTCTCCTACACAGCACGAAGATACACAGGTGTACCATTCAAGCATCAATTTCTATTGCGTCTCCTGCACAGCACGAAGATACACAGGTGTACCATTCAAGCATCAATTCCTATTGCGTCTCCTACACAGCACGAAGATACACAGGTGTACCATTCAAGCATCAATTTCTATTGCGTCTCCTGCGCAGCACGAAGATACACAGGTGTACCATTCAAGCATCAACTTCTATTGCGTCTCCTGCACAGCACGAAGATACACAGGTGTACCATTCAAGCATCAACTTCTATTGCGTCTCCTACACAGCACGAAGATACACAGGTGTACCATTCAAGCATCAATTTCTATTGCGTTTCCTACACAGCACGAAGATACACAGGTGTACCATTCAAGCATCAATTTCTATTGCGTCTCCTGCGCAGCACGAAGATACACAGGTGTACCATTCAAGCATCAACTTCTACTGCGTCTCCTGCACAGCACGAAGATACACAGGTGTACCATTCAAGCATCAATTTCTATTGCGTCTCCTACACAGCGCGGGGATACGCTGGTGTACCATTCAAGCATCAATTTCTACTGCGTCTCCTGCACAGCGCGGGGATACGCAGGTGTACCATTCAAGCATCAACTTCTATTGCGTCTCCTACACAGCACGAAGATACACAGGTGTACCATTCAAGCATCAATTTCTATTGCGTCTCCTACACCGCGCGGAGATACGCAGGTGTACCATTCAAGCATCAATTTCTACTGCGTCTCCTGCGCAGCACGAAGATACACAGGTGTACCATTCAAGCATCAACTTCTATTGCGTCTCCTGCGCAGCACGAAGATACACAGGTGTACCATTCATGCATCAATTTCTACTACGTCTCCTACACAGCACGAAGATACACAGGTGTACCATTCAAGCATCAATTTCTACTGCGTCTCCTACACAGCATGAAGATACGCAGGTGTACCATTCAAGCATCAATTTCTACTGCGTCCTCTGCACAGCACGAAGATACACAGGTGTACCATTCAAGCATCAATTTCTATTGCGTCTCCTGCGCAGCACGAAGATACACAGGTGTACCATTCAAGCATCAATTTCTACTGCGTCTCTTGCACAGCACGAAGATACACAGGTGTACCATTCAAGCATCATGTTCTATTGCGTCTCCTGCGCAGCACGAAGATACACAGGTGTACCATTCAAGCATCAATTTCTACTGCGTCTCCTACACAGCACGAAGATACACAGGTGTACCATTCAAGCATCAATTTCTACTGCGTCTCCTGCACAGCACGAAGATACACAGGTGTACCATTCAAGCATCAATTTCTATTGCGTCTCCTACACCGCGCGGAGATACGCAGGTGTACCATTCAAGCATCAATTTCTACTGCGTCTCCTGCGCAGCACGAAGATACACAGGTGTACCATTCAAGCATCAATTTCTACTGCGTCTCTTGCACAGCACGAAGATACACAGGTGTACCATTCATGCATCAATTTCTACTACGTCTCCTACACAGCACGAAGATACACAGGTGTACCATTCAAGCATCAATTTCTACTGCGTCTCCTACACAGCACGAAGATACACAAGTGTACCATTCAAGCATCAATTTCTATTGCGTCTCCTACACAGCACGAAGATACACAGGTGTACCATTCAAGCATCAATTTCTATTGCGTCTCCTGCACAGCACGAAGATACACAGGTGTACCATTCAAGCATCAATTTCTACTACGTCTCCTGCACAGCACGAAGATACACAGGTGTACCATTCAAGCATCAATTTCTACTGCGTCTCCTGCACAGCACGAAGATACACAGGTGTACCATTCAAGCATCAATTTCTATTGCGTCTCCTACACAGCACGAAGATACACAGGTGTACCATTCAAGCATCAATTTCTATTGCGTCTCCTACACAGCACGAAGATACACAGGTGTACCATTCAAGCATCAATTTCTATTGCGTCTCCTACACAGCACGAAGATACACAGGTGTACCATTCAAGCATCAATTTCTATTGCGTCTCCTGCACAGCACGAAGATACACAGGTGTACCATTCAAGCATCAATTTCTATTGCGTCTCCTGCACAGCACGAAGATACACAGGTGTACCATTCAAGCATCAATTTCTATTGCGTCTCCTGCACAGCGCGGAGATACACAGGTGTACCATTCAAGCATCAACTTCTATTGCGTCTCCTACACAGCACGAAGATACACAGGTGTACCATTCAAGCATCAACTTCTATTGCGTCTCCTACACAGCGCGGGGATACACAGGTGTACCATTCAAGCATCAATTTCTATTGCGTCTCCTGCACAGCACGAAGATACACAGGTGCAGCATTCAAGCATCAACTTCTATTGCGTCTCCTACACAGCGCGGGGATACACAGGTGTACCATTCAAGCATCAATTTCTACTGCGTCTCCTGCACAGCACAAAGATACACAGGTGTACCATTCAAGCATCAATTTCTATTGCGTCTCCTGCACAGCACGAAGATACACAGGTGTACCATTCAAGCATCAATTTCTACTGCGTCTCCTACACAGCACGAAGATACACAGGTGTACCATTCAAGCATCAACTTCTATTGCGTCTCCTGCGCAGCACGAAGATACACAGGTGTACCATTCAAGCATCAATTTCTATTGCGTCTCCTGCACAGCACGAAGATACACAGGTGTACCATTCAAGCATCAATTTCTATTGCGTCTCCTGCACAGCACGAAGATACACAGGTGTACCATTCAAGCATCAATTTCTACTGCGTCTCCTGCACAGCACGAAGATACACAGGTGTACCATTCAAGCATCAATTTCTATTGCGTTTCCTGCACAGCACGAAGATACACAGGTGTACCATTCAAGCATCAATTTCTACTGCGTCTCCTACACAGCACGAAGATACACAGGTGTACCATTCAAGCATCAATTTCTACTGCGTCTCCTGCGCAGCACGAAGATACACAGGTGTACCATTCAAGCATCAATTTCTACTGCGTCTCCTACACAGCACGAAGATACACAGGTGTACCATTCAAGCATCAATTTCTATTGCGTCTCCTGCACAGCACGAAGATACACAGGTGTACCATTCAAGCATCAATTCCTATTGCGTCTCCTACACAGCACGAAGATACACAGGTGTACCATTCAAGCATCAATTTCTATTGCGTCTCCTGCGCAGCACGAAGATACACAGGTGTACCATTCAAGCATCAACTTCTATTGCGTCTCCTGCACAGCACGAAGATACACAGGTGTACCATTCAAGCATCAACTTCTATTGCGTCTCCTACACAGCACGAAGATACACAGGTGTACCATTCAAGCATCAATTTCTATTGCGTTTCCTACACAGCACGAAGATACACAGGTGTACCATTCAAGCATCAATTTCTATTGCGTCTCCTGCGCAGCACGAAGATACACAGGTGTACCATTCAAGCATCAACTTCTACTGCGTCTCCTGCACAGCACGAAGATACACAGGTGTACCATTCAAGCATCAATTTCTATTGCGTCTCCTACACAGCGCGGGGATACGCTGGTGTACCATTCAAGCATCAATTTCTACTGCGTCTCCTGCACAGCGCGGGGATACGCAGGTGTACCATTCAAGCATCAACTTCTATTGCGTCTCCTACACAGCACGAAGATACACAGGTGTACCATTCAAGCATCAATTTCTATTGCGTCTCCTACACCGCGCGGAGATACGCAGGTGTACCATTCAAGCATCAATTTCTACTGCGTCTCCTGCGCAGCACGAAGATACACAGGTGTACCATTCAAGCATCAACTTCTATTGCGTCTCCTGCGCAGCACGAAGATACACAGGTGTACCATTCATGCATCAATTTCTACTACGTCTCCTACACAGCACGAAGATACACAGGTGTACCATTCAAGCATCAATTTCTACTGCGTCTCCTACACAGCACGAAGATACACAAGTGTACCATTCAAGCATCAATTTCTATTGCGTCTCCTGCACAGCACGAAGATACACAGGTGTACCATTCAAGCATCAATTTCTATTGCGTCTCCTGCACAGCACGAAGATACACAGGTGTACCATTCAAGCATCAATTTCTACTACGTCTCCTGCACAGCACGAAGATACACAGGTGTACCATTCAAGCATCAATTTCTACTGCGTCTCCTGCACAGCACGAAGATAC
The DNA here is from genome assembly GCA_907163375.1 of Prostheceraeus crozeri. Classification (NCBI taxonomy): domain Eukaryota; kingdom Metazoa; phylum Platyhelminthes; order Polycladida; family Euryleptidae; genus Prostheceraeus; species Prostheceraeus crozeri. Next base: position 120,216 of record CAJQUW010011987.1, read on the forward strand.
ACAGGTGTACCATTCAAGCATCAATTTCTATTGCGTCTCCTACACAGCACGAAGATACACAGGTGTACCATTCAAGCATCAATTTCTATTGCGTCTCCTACACAGCACGAAGATACACAGGTGTACCATTCAAGCATCAATTTCTATTGCGTCTCCTACACAGCACGAAGATACACAGGTGTACCATTCAAGCATCAATTTCTATTGCGTCTCCTGCACAGCACGAAGATACACAGGTGTACCATTCAAGCATCAATTTCTATTGCGTCTCCTGCACAGCACGAAGATACACAGGTGTACCATTCAAGCATCAATTTCTATTGCGTCTCCTGCACAGCGCGGAGATACACAGGTGTACCATTCAAGCATCAACTTCTATTGCGTCTCCTACACAGCACGAAGATACACAGGTGTACCATTCAAGCATCAACTTCTATTGCGTCTCCTACACAGCGCGGGGATACACAGGTGTACCATTCAAGCATCAATTTCTATTGCGTCTCCTGCACAGCACGAAGATACACAGGTGCAGCATTCAAGCATCAACTTCTATTGCGTCTCCTACACAGCGCGGGGATACACAGGTGTACCATTCAAGCATCAATTTCTACTGCGTCTCCTGCACAGCACAAAGATACACAGGTGTACCATTCAAGCATCAATTTCTATTGCGTCTCCTGCACAGCACGAAGATACACAGGTGTACCATTCAAGCATCAATTTCTACTGCGTCTCCTACACAGCACGAAGATACACAGGTGTACCATTCAAGCATCAACTTCTATTGCGTCTCCTGCGCAGCACGAAGATACACAGGTGTACCATTCAAGCATCAATTTCTATTGCGTCTCCTGCACAGCACGAAGATACACAGGTGTACCATTCAAGCATCAATTTCTATTGCGTCTCCTGCACAGCACGAAGATACACAGGTGTACCATTCAAGCATCAATTTCTACTGCGTCTCCTGCACAGCACGAAGATACACAGGTGTACCATTCAAGCATCAATTTCTATTGCGTTTCCTGCACAGCACGAAGATACACAGGTGTACCATTCAAGCATCAATTTCTACTGCGTCTCCTACACAGCACGAAGATACACAGGTGTACCATTCAAGCATCAATTTCTACTGCGTCTCCTGCGCAGCACGAAGATACACAGGTGTACCATTCAAGCATCAATTTCTACTGCGTCTCCTACACAGCACGAAGATACACAGGTGTACCATTCAAGCATCAATTTCTATTGCGTCTCCTGCACAGCACGAAGATACACAGGTGTACCATTCAAGCATCAATTCCTATTGCGTCTCCTACACAGCACGAAGATACACAGGTGTACCATTCAAGCATCAATTTCTATTGCGTCTCCTGCGCAGCACGAAGATACACAGGTGTACCATTCAAGCATCAACTTCTATTGCGTCTCCTGCACAGCACGAAGATACACAGGTGTACCATTCAAGCATCAACTTCTATTGCGTCTCCTACACAGCACGAAGATACACAGGTGTACCATTCAAGCATCAATTTCTATTGCGTTTCCTACACAGCACGAAGATACACAGGTGTACCATTCAAGCATCAATTTCTATTGCGTCTCCTGCGCAGCACGAAGATACACAGGTGTACCATTCAAGCATCAACTTCTACTGCGTCTCCTGCACAGCACGAAGATACACAGGTGTACCATTCAAGCATCAATTTCTATTGCGTCTCCTACACAGCGCGGGGATACGCTGGTGTACCATTCAAGCATCAATTTCTACTGCGTCTCCTGCACAGCGCGGGGATACGCAGGTGTACCATTCAAGCATCAACTTCTATTGCGTCTCCTACACAGCACGAAGATACACAGGTGTACCATTCAAGCATCAATTTCTATTGCGTCTCCTACACCGCGCGGAGATACGCAGGTGTACCATTCAAGCATCAATTTCTACTGCGTCTCCTGCGCAGCACGAAGATACACAGGTGTACCATTCAAGCATCAACTTCTATTGCGTCTCCTGCGCAGCACGAAGATACACAGGTGTACCATTCATGCATCAATTTCTACTACGTCTCCTACACAGCACGAAGATACACAGGTGTACCATTCAAGCATCAATTTCTACTGCGTCTCCTACACAGCACGAAGATACACAAGTGTACCATTCAAGCATCAATTTCTATTGCGTCTCCTGCACAGCACGAAGATACACAGGTTGTACCATTCAAGCATCAATTTCTATTGCGTCTCCTGCACAGCACGAAGATACACAGGTGTACCATTCAAGCATCAATTTCTACTACGTCTCCTGCACAGCACGAAGATACACAGGTGTACCATTCAAGCATCAATTTCTACTGCGTCTCCTGCACAGCACGAAGATACACAGGTGTACCATTCAAGCATCAATTTCTATTGCGCCTCCTACACAGCACGAAGATACACAGGTGTACCATTCAAGCATCAATTTCTATTGCGTCTCCTACACAGCACGAAGATACACAGGTGTACCATTCAAGCATCAATTTCTATTGCGTCTCCTACACAGCACGAAGATACACAGGTGTACCATTCAAGCATCAATTTCTATTGCGTCTCCTGCACAGCACGAAGATACACAGGTGTACCATTCAAGCATCAATTTCTATTGCGTCTCCTGCACAGCACGAAGATACACAGGTGTACCATTCAAGCATCAATTTCTATTGCGTCTCCTGCACAGCGCGGAGATACACAGGTGTACCATTCAAGCATCAACTTCTATTGCGTCTCCTACACAGCACGAAGATACACAGGTGTACCATTCAAGCATCAACTTCTATTGCGTCTCCTACACAGCGCGGGGATACACAGGTGTACCATTCAAGCATCAATTTCTATTGCGTCTCCTGCACAGCACGAAGATACACAGGTGCAGCATTCAAGCATCAACTTCTATTGCGTCTCCTACACAGCGCGGGGATACACAGGTGTACCATTCAAGCATCAACTTCTATTGCGTCTCCTACACAGCACGAAGATACACAGGTGTACCATTCAAGCATCAATTTCTACTGCGTCTCCTGCACAGCACGAAGGTACACAGGTGTACCATTCAAGCATCAATTTCTACTGCGTCTCCTGCGCAGCACGAAGATACACAGGTGTACCATTCAAGCATCAACTTCTACTGCGTCTCCTACACAGCACGAAGATACACAGGTGTACCATTCAAGCATCAATTTCTACTGCGTCTCCTGCACAGCACGAAGATACACAGGTGTACCATTCAAGCATCAACTTCTATTGCGTCTCCTACACAGCACGAAGATACGCTGGTGTACCATTCAAGCATCAATTTCTACTGCGTCTCCTGCACAGCACGAAGATACACAGGTGTACCATTCAAGCATCAATTTCTACTGCGTCTCCTGCACAGCACGAAGATACACAGGTGTACCATTCAAGCATCAACTTCTATTGCGTCTCCTGCGCAGCACGAAGATACACTGGTGTACCATTCAAGCATCAACTTCTAGTACGTCTCCTGCACAGCACGAAGATACACAGGTGTACCATTCAAGCATCAATTTCTACTGCGTCTCCTGCACAGCACGAAGATACACAGGTGCACCATTCAAGCATCAACTTCTACTGCGTCTCCTGCACAGCACGAAGATACACAGGTGTACCATTCAAGCATCAACTTCTATTGCGTCTCCTGCACAGCACGAAGATACACAGGTGTACCATTCAAGCATCAATTTCTACTGCGTCTCCTGCACAGCACGAAGATACACAGGTGTACCATTCAAGCATCAACTTCTATTGCGTCTCCGGCGCAGCACGAAGATACACAGGTGTACCATTCAAGCATCAACTTCTATTGCGTCTCCTGCGCAGCACGAAGATACACAGGTGTACCATTCAAGCATCAACTTCTATTGCGTCTCCTGCACAGCACGAAGATACACAGGTGTACCATTCAAGCATCAATTTCTATTGCGTCTCCTGCGCAGCACGAAGATACACAGGTGTACCATTCAAGCATCAACTTCTATTGCGTCTGCTACACAGCACGAAGATACACAGGTGTACCATTCAAGCATCAATTTCTATTGCTTCTCCTGCGCAGCACGAAGATACACAGGTGTACCATTCAAGCATCAATTTCTACTGCGTCTCCTGCACAGCACGAAGATACACAGGTGTACCATTCAAGCATCAATTTCTACTGCGTCTCCTACACAGCACGAAGATACACAGGTGTACCATTCAAGCATCAATTTCTACTGCGTCTCCTGCACAGCACGAAGATACACAGGTGTACCATTCAAGCATCAATTTCTATTGCGTCTCCTGCACGGCACGAAGATACACAGGTGTACCATTCAAGCATCAATTTCTACTGCGTCTCCTACACAGCACGAAGATACACAGGTGTACCATTCAAGCATCAATTTCTATTGCGTCTCCTACACAGCACGAAGATACACAGGTGTACCATTCAAGCATCAACTTCTATTGCGTCTCCTACACAGCACGAAGATACACAGGTGTACCATTCAAGCATCAATTTCTACTGCGTCTCCTGCGCAGCACGAAGATACGCTGGTGTACCATTCAAGCATCAATTTCTACTGCGTCTCCTGCACAGCACGAAGATACACAGGTGTACCATTCAAGCATCAACTTCTACTGCGTCTCCTGCACAGCACGAAGATACACAGGTGTACCATTCAAGCATCAATTTCTATTGCGTCTCCTGGACAGCACGAAGATACACAGGTGTACCATTCAAGCATCAACTTCTATTGCGTCTCCTGCACAGCACGAAGATACACAGGTGTACCATTCAAGCATCAATTTCTACTGCGTCTCCTGCACAGCACGAAGATACACAGGTGTACCATTCAAGCATCAATTTCTATTGCGTCTCCTACACAGCACGAAGATACACAGGTGTACCATTCAAGCATCAATTTCTACTGCGTCTCCTGCACAGCACGAAGATACACAGGTGTACCATTCAAGCATCAATTTCTACTGCGTCTCCTGCACAGCACGAAGATACACAGGTGTACCATTCAAGCATCAACTTCTATTGCGTCTCCTGCACGGCACGAAGATACACAGGTGTACCATTCAAGCATCAATTTCTACTGCGTCTCCTGCGCAGCACGAAGATACACAGGTGTATCATTCAAGCATCAATTTCTATTGCGTCTCCTGCACAGCACGAAGATACACAGGTGTACCATTCAAGCATCAATTTCTATTGCGTCTCCTGCACAGCACGAAGATACACAGGTGTACCATTCAAGCATCAATTTCTACTGCGTCTCCTGCACAGCACGAAGATACACAGGTGTACCATTCAAGCATCAATTTCTATTGCGTCTCCTTCGCAGCACGAAGATACACAGGTGTACCATTCAAGCATCAATTTCTATTGCGTCTCCTACACAGCACGAAGATACACAGGTGTACCATTCAAGCATCAACTTCTACTGCGTCTCCTGCACAGCACGAAGATACACAGGTGTACCATTCAAGCATCAATTTCTACTGCGTCTCCTGCACAGCACGAAGATACACAGGTGTACCATTCAAGCATCAACTTCTATTACGTCTCCTGCGCAGCACGAAGATACACAGGTGCAGCATTCAAGCATCAACTTCTATTGCGTCTCCTACACAGCACGAAGATACACAGGTGTACCATTCAAGCATCAACTTCTATTGCGTCTCCTGCACAGCACGAAGATACACAGGTGTACCATTCAAGCATCAATTTCTACTGCGTCTCCTGCACAGCACGAAGATACGCTGGTGTACCATTCAAGCATAAATTTCTATTGCGTCTCCTGCGCAGCACGAAGATACACAGGTGTACCATTCAAGCATCAATTTCTATTGCATCTCTTGTACAGCACGAAGATACACAGGTGTACCATTCAAGCATCAACTTCTATTGCGTCTCCTGCACGGCACGAAGATACACAGGTGTACCATTCAAACATCAATTTCTACTGCGTCTCTTACACAGCACGAAGATACACAGGTGTACCATTCAAGCATCAACTTCTACTGCGTCTCCTGCACAGCACGAAGATACACAGGTGTACCATTCAAGCATCAATTTCTATTGCGTCTCCTGCACAGCACGAAGATACACAGGTGTACCATTCAAGCATCAACTTCTATTGCGTCTCCTGGACAGCACGAAGATACTCAGGTGTACCATTCAAGCATCAATTTCTATTGCGTCTCCTACACAGCGCGGGGATACACAGGTGTACCATTCAAGCATCAACTTCTATTGCGTCTCCTACACAGCACGAAGATACACAGGTCTACCATTCAAGCATCAATTTCTACTGCGTCTCCTGCACAGCACGAAGATACACAGGTGTATCATTCAAGCATCAATTTCTATTGCGTCTCCTGCACAGCACGAAGATACACAGGTGTACCATTCAAGCATCAACTTCTACTGCGTCTCCTGCGCAGCACGAAGATACACAGGTGTACCATTCAAGCATCAACTTCTACTACGTCTCCTGCGCAGCACGAAGATACACAGGTGCACCATTCGGGCATCAACTTCTATTGCGTCTCCTGCGCAGCACGAAGATACACAGGTGTACCATTCAAGCATCAACTTCTACTACGTCTCCTGCGCAGCACGAAGATACACAGGTGCACCATTCGGGCATCAACTTCTATTGCGTCTCCTGCACAGCACGAAGATACACGTGTACCATTCAGGCATCAATTTCTACTACGTCTCCTGCACAGCACGAAGATACACAGGTGTACCATTCAAGCATCAACTTCTACTGCGTCTCCTGCACAGCACGAAGATACACGTGTACCATTCAAGCATCAATTTCTATTGCGTCTCCTGCACAGCACGAAGATACACAGGTGTACCATTCAAGCATCAACTTCTACTGCGTCTCCTGCACAGCACGAAGATACACAGGTGTACCATTCAAGCATCAACTTCTACTGCGTCTCCTGCACAGCACGAAGATACGCTGGTGTACCATTCAAGCATAAACTTCTATTGCGTCTCCTGCACAGCACGAAGATACACAGGTGTACCATTCAAGCATCAATTTCTACTGCGTTTCCTGCGCAGCACGAAGATACACAGGTGTACCATTCAAGCATCAATTTCTATTACGTCTCCTGCACAGCACGAAGATACACAGGTGTACCATTCAAGCATCAACTTCTACTGCGTCTCCTGCACAGCACGAAGATACACAGGTGTACCATTCAAGCATCAATTTCTACTGCGTCTCCTGCACAGCACGAAGATACACAGGTGTACCATTCAAGCATCAATTTCTATTGCGTCTCCTACACAGCACGAAGATACACAGGTGTACCATTCAAGCATCAATTTCTATTGCGTCTCCTACACAGCACGAAGATACACAGGTGTACCATTCAAGCATCAATTTCTATTGCGTCTCCTACACAGCACGAAGATACACAGGTGCACCATTCAAGCATCAACTTCTACTGCGTCTCCTGCGCAGCACGAAGATACACAGGTGTACCATTCAAGCATCAATTTCTACTACGTCTCCTGCGCAGCACGAAGATACACAGGTGTACCATTCAAGCATCAATTTCTATTGCGTCTCCTGCACAGCACGAAGATACACAGGTGTACCATTCAAGCATCAATTTCTACTGCGTCTCCGACACAGCACGAAGATACACAGGTGTACCATTCAAGCATCAATTTCTACTGCGTCTCCTGCACAGCACGAAGATACACAGGTGTTTGTACCATTCAAGCATCAATTTCTATTGCGTCTCCTGCACAGCACGAAGATACACAGGTGTACCATTCAAGCATCAATTTCTATTGCGTCTCCTACACAGCACGAAGATACACAGGTGTACCATTCAAGCATCAATTTCTATTGCGTCTCCTACACAGCACGAAGATACACAGGTGTACCATTCAAGCATCAATTTCTACTGCGTCTCCTGCGCAGCACGAAGATACGCTGGTGTACCATTCAAGCATCAATTTCTACTGCGTCTCCTGCACAGCACGAAGATACACAGGTGTACCATTCAAGCATCAATTTCTACTGCGTCTCCTGCACAGCACGAAGATACACAGGTGTACCATTCAAGCATCAACTTCTATTGCGTCTCCTGCACAGCGCGGGGATACACAGGTGTACCATTCAAGCATCAATTTCTACTGCGTCTCCTGCACAGCACGAAGATACACAGGTGTACCATTCAAGCATCAATTTCTATTGCGTCTCCTGCACAGCACGAAGATACACAGGTGTACCATTCAAGCATCAATTTCTACTGCGTCTCCTGCACAGCACGAAGATACACAGGTGTACCATTCAAGCATCAATTTCTACTGCGTCGCCTGCACAGCACGAAGATACACAGGTGTACCATTCAAGCATCAATTTCTACTGCGTCTCCTGCACAGCACGAAGATACACAGGTGTACCATTCAAGCATCAATTTCTACTGCGTCTCCTGCGCAGCACGAAGATACACAGGTGTACCATTCAAGCATCAATTTCTACTACGTCTCCTGCACAGCACGAAGATACACAGGTGTACCATTCAAGCATCAATTTCTATTGCGTCTCCTACACAGCGCGGGGATACACAGGTGTACCATTCAAGCATCAATTTCTACTGCGTCTCCTGCACAGCACGAAGATACACAGGTGTACCATTCAAGCATCAATTTCTACTGCGTCTCCTGCACAGCACGAAGATACACAGGTGTACCATTCAAGCATCAATTTCTACTGCGTCTCCTGCACAGCACGAAGATACACAGGTGTACCATTCAAGCATCAATTTCTACTGCGTCTCCTGCACAGCACGAAGATACACAGGTGTACCATTCAAGCATCAATTTCTACTGCGTCTCCTACACAGCGCGGGGATATGCTTGGTGTGTCAATAGCACGTAGATTCACATGTTGTCTATGGATGTTTCGCAATTTTTCAAATGAGAAAAATGCAGTACTTTTTCCATGTCTGCTGAACTAGTCTTCCCAATTACCCATTTTAGCTGTATGTAGTATTTCAGGCTGAACAGATAATACGCTTGTGTTGCTGTTGCTATCTCACCACATGTACGTATAATTTATGAGGTTTCATGCTACAACAAAGCAAGAATGTCGGCTTATTATTTGTAAAATGCATGCAAATATAGTATGCAACATGCAGGTGTTCAACCAGATGGCCTTTCCAAGGATTTTCGAGGTCACAGATACCCTGAACTTATATCGATGTAACCGCAGAATTCACAGTGAATTTTCATTATTTTGATGACAAAATGCAGCATAGAAATTCAATATATCATTTATCATAAAATAATCATGATATAAGGAGCATGTGCAAGCATACATCAATGTCAGAAGTTATAGATAACACCGTTTGCTTAACATAGGTACAGGTACGCAAATATAATGAATATGATATTTTCGTGCAAGTTGATTTGGTAACAGTATAATATTAGAATGATGATCTGAGGGCATTGAAAATCCACCGAACAGTTTTTATATTGTTGTCAGAGAAAAATCCTCGTTAATGCTATTGTTAGTTATTGAGATGGAGCAACTGCATGGATGTAGCAATGTAGGAAAAAAGTGGACAGTAATGCTGTAAAGATTTGCTCTGAGACTTCTAATTCATCTTCAACTGAATCAGTGAGAATATCATCATTAGAGAGACACGTTGGATAGCAAGATAATGCACAATAGCGATGACCATTCCTTTTCACGATGAAATAATAATTGTCTGCGCACCTAGAGGATGACTACTTCCTTATACGGAGCGATAGCAAAGTCGAAGAAAATGTCACTTAGTTCCTATCGATATCTTAAATGCTCGATCCTGTACGGGTACTCGATCCAACGAGTTCGAATGCTATAAAGAAACAATCAATGCAGGAGTTCAGTAGAGAATTATATCTGACCTGCTATGATGATCAAGGAATGAAGTGATTGATATGTCTATGATGATCAAGGAATGAAATGATTGATATGTCTATGATGATCAAGGAATGAAGTGATTGATATGTCTATGATGATCAAGGAATGAAGTGATTGATATGTCTATGATGATCAAGGAATGAAGTGATTGATATGTCTATGATGATCAAGGAATGAAGTGATTGATATGTCTATGATGATCAAGGAATGAAGTGATTGATATGTCTATGATGATCAAGGAATGAAGTGATTGATATGTCTATGATGATCAAGGAATGAAGTGATTGATATGTCTATGATGATCAAGGAATGAAGTGATTGATATGTCTATGATGATCAAGGAATGAAGTGATTGATATGTCTATGATGATCAAGGAATGAAGTGATTGATATGTCTATGATGATCAAGGAATGAAGTGATTGATATGTCTATGATGATCAAGGAATGAAGTGATTGATATGTCTATGATGATCAAGGAATGAAGTGATTGACATGTCTATGATGATCAAGGAATGAAGTGATTGATATGTCTATGATGATCAAGGAATGAAGTGATTGATATGTCTATGATGATCAAGGAATGAAGTGATTGACATGTCTATGATGATCAAGGAATGAAGTGATTGATATGTCTATGATGATCAAGGAATGAAGTGATTGACATGTCTATGATGATCAAGGAATGATGTGATTGATATGTCTATGATGATCAAGAAATGAAGTGATTGATATGTCTATGATGATCAAGGAATGAAGTGATTGATATGTCTATGATGATCAAGGAATGAAGTGATTGACATGTCTATGATGATCAAGGAATGAAGTGATTGACATGTCTATGATGATCAAGGAATGAAGTGATTGATATGTCTATGATGATCAAGGAATGAAGTGATTGATATGTCTTTGATGATCAAGGAATGAAGTGATTGATATGTCTATGATGATCAAGGAATGAAGTGATTGACATGTCTATGATGATCAAGGAATGAAGTGATTGATATGTCTATGATGATCAAGGAATGAAGTGATTATATGTCTATGATGATCAAGGAATGAAGTGATTGATATGTCTATGATGATCAAGGAATGAAGTGATTGATATGTCTATGATGATCAAGGAATGAAGTGATTGATATGTCTATGATGATCAAGGAATGAAGTGATTGATATGTCTATGATGATCAAGGAATGAAGTGATTGACATGTCTATGATGATCAAGGAATGAAGTGATTGACATGTCTATGATGATCAAGGAATGAAGTGATTGATATGTCTATGATGATCAAGGAATGAAGTGATTGATATGTCTATGATGATCAAGGAATGAAGTGATTGATATGTCTATGATGATCAAGGAATGAAGTGATTGATATGTCTATGATGATCAAGGAATGAAGTGATTGACATGTCTATGATGATCAAGGAATGAAGTGATTGATATGTCTATGATGATCAAGGAATGAAGTGATTGACATGTCTATGATGATCAAGGAATGAAGTGATTGATATGTCTATGATGATCAAGGAATGAAGTGATTGATATGTCTATGATGATCAAGGAATGAAGTGATTGATATGTCTATGATGATCAAGGAATGAAGTGATTGATATGTCTATGATGATCAAGGAATGAAGTGATTGATATGTCTATGATGATCAAGGAATGAAGTGATTGATATGTCTATGATGATCAAGGAATGAAGTGATTGATATGTCTATGATGATCACGGAATGAAGTGATTGATATGTCTATGATGATCAAGGAATGAAGTGATTGATATGTCTATGATGATCAAGGAATGAAGTGATTGATATGTCTATGATGATCAAGGAATGAAGTGATTGATATGTCTATGATGATCAAGGAATGAAGTGATTGATATGTCTATGATGATCAAGGAATGAAGTGATTGACATGTCTATGATGATCAAGGAATGAAGTGATTGATATGTCTATGATGATCAAGGAATGAAGTGATTGATATGTCTATGATGATCAAGGAATGAAGTGATTGATATGTCTATGATGATCAAGGAATGAAGTGATTGATATGTCTATGATGATCAAGGAATGAAGTGATTGATGTGTCTATGATGATCAAAGAATGAAGTGATTGATATGTCTATGATGATCAAGGAATGAAGTGATTGATATGTCTATGATGATCAAGGAATGAAGTGATTGATATGTCTATGATGATCAAGGAATGAAGTGATTGACATGTCTATGATGATCAAGGAATGAAGTGATTGATATGTCTATGATGATCAAGGAATGAAGTGATTATATGTCTATGATGATCAAGGAATGAAGTGATTGATATGTCTATGATGATCACGGAATGAAGTGATTGATATGTCTATGATGATCAAGGAATGAAGTGATTGATATGTCTATGATGATCAAGGAATGAAGTGATTGATATGTCTATGATGATCAAGGAATGAAGTGATTGATATGTCTATGATGATCAAGGAATGAAGTGATTGATATGTCTATGATGATCAAGGAATGAAGTGATTGATATGTCTATGATGATCAAGGAATGAAGTGATTGACATGTCTATGATGATCAAGGAATGAAGTGATTGATATGTCTATGATGATCAAGGAATGAAGTGATTGACATGTCTATGATGATCAAGGAATGAAGTGATTGATATGTCTATGATGATCAAGTAATGAAGTGATTGATATGTCTATGATGATCAAGGAATGAAGTGATTGATATGTCTATGATGATCAAGGAATGAAGTGATTGATATGTCTATGATGATCAAGGAATGAAGCGATTGATATGTCTATGATGATCAAGGAATGAAGTGATTGATATGTCTATGATGATGAAGGAATGAAGTGATTGATATGTCTATGATGATCAAGGAATGAAGTGATTGATATGTCTATGATGATCAAGGAATGAAGTGATTGATATGTCTATGATGATCACGGAATGAAGTGATTGATATGTCTATGATGATCAAGGAATGAAGTGATTGATATGTCTATGATGATCAAGGAATGAAGTGATTGATATGTCTATGATGATCAAGGAATGAAGTGATTGATATGTCTATGATGATCAAGGAATGAAGTGATTGACATGTCTATGATGATCAAGGAATGAAGTGATTGATATGTCTATGATGATCAAGGAATGAAGTGATTGATATGTCTATGATGATCAAGGAATGAAGTGATTGATATGTCTATGATGATCAAGGAATGAAGTGATTGATGTGTCTATGATGATCAAGGAATGAAGTGATTGATGTGTCTATGATGATCAAGGAATGAAGTGATTGATATGTCTATGATGATCAAGGAATGAAGTGATTGATATGTCTATGATGATCAAGGAATGAAGTGATTGATATGTCTATGATGATCAAGGAATGAAGTGATTGATATGTCTATGATGATCAAGGAATGAAGTGATTGATATGTCTATGATGATCAAGGAATGAAGTGATTGATATGTCTATGATGATCAAGGAATGAAGTGATTGATATGTCTATGATGATCAAGGAATGAAGTGATTGATATGTCTATGATGATCAAGGAATGAAGTGATTGATATGTCTATGATGATCAAGGAATGAAGTGATTGATATGTATATGATGATCAAGGAATGAAGTGATTGATATGTCTATGATGATCAAGGAATGAAGTGATTGATATGTCTATGATGATCAAGGAATGAAGTTATTGATATGTCTATGATGATCAAGGAATGAAGTGATTGATATGTCTATGATGATCAAGGAATGAAGTGATTGATATGTCTATGATGATCAAGGAATGAAGTGATTGATATGTCTATGATGATCAAGGAATGAAGTGATTGATATGTCTATGATGATCAAGGAATGAAGTGATTGATATGTCTATGATGGTCAAGGAATGAAGTGATTGATATGTCTATGATGATCAAGGAATGAAGTGATTGATATGTCTATGATGATCAAGGAATGAAGTGATTGATATGTCTATGATGATCAAGGAATGAAGTGATTGATATGTCTATGATGATCAAGGAATGAAGTGATTGATATGTCTATGATGATCAAGGAATGAAGTGATTGATATGTCTATGATGATCAAGGAATGAAGTGATTGATATGTCTATGATGATCAAGGAATGAAGTGATTGATATGTCTATGATGATCAAGGAATGAAGTGATTGATATGTCTATGATGATCAAGGAATGAAGTGATTGACATGTCTATGATGATCAAGGAATGAAGTGATTGATATGTCTATGATGATCAAGGAATGAAGTGATTGATATGTCTATGATGATCAAGGAATGAAGTGATTGACATGTCTATGATGATCAAGGAATGAAGTGATTGATATGTCTATGATGATCAAGGAATGAAGTGATTGATATGTCTATGATGATCAAGGAATGAAGTGATTGATATGTCTATGATGATCAAGGAATGAAGTGATTGATATGTCTATGATGATCAAGGAATGAAGTGATTGATATGTCTATGATGGTCAAGGAATGAAGTGATTGATATGTCTATGATGATCAAGGAATGAAGTGATTGATATGTCTATGATGATCAAGGAATGAAGTGATTGATATGTCTATGATGATCAAGGAATGAAGTGATTGATATGTCTATGATGATCAAGGAATGAAGTGATTGATATGTCTATGATGATCAAGGAATGAAGTGATTGATATGTCTATGATGATCAAGGAATGAAGTGATTGATATGTCTATGATGATCAAGGAATGAAGTGATTGATATGTCTATGATGATCAAGGAATGAAGTGATTGATATGTCTATGATGATCAAGGAATGAAGTGATTGATATGTCTATGATGATCAAGGAATGAAGTGATTGATATGTCTATGATGATCAAGGAATGAATTGATTGACATGTCTATGATGATCAAGGAATGAAGTGATTATATGTCTATGATGATCAAGGAATGAAGTGATTGATATGTCTATGATGATCAAGGAATGAAGTGATTGATATGTCTATGATGATCAAGGAATGAAGTGATTGATATGTCTATGATGATCAAGGAATGAAGTGATTGATATGTCTATGATGATCAAGGAATGAAGTGATTGATATGTCTATGATGATCAAGGAATGAAGTGATTGATATGTCTATGATGATCAAGGAATGAAGTGATTGATATGTCTATGATGATCAAGGAATGAAGTGATTGATATGTCTATGATGATCAAGGAATGAAGTGATTGATATGTCTATGATGATCAAGGAATGAAGTGATTGATATGTCTATGATGATCAAGGAATGAAGTGATTGATATGTCTATGATGATCAAGGAATGAAGTGATGATATGTCTATGATGATCAAGGAATGAAGTGATTGATATGTCTATGATGATCAAGACATGGATGCAGTCAGACATCATTGCCCTCTGAAAAGCTTTTCAATTTTGATTATCACCATTTTCTTCTTGTTAGAAAGGTCTATGCACTTACAGCTCGGATGTGGATGCGTGAAATGTGAGTATTCATTTACAATCACACGCTGACATGACAGACAAACTGAATGACATCCAAAAAGCACGAGTATTGACGCTCACCTTAATCGGCAAATTTAATCCTTCAAGCTCGAACTTCACGGTCTTGGTTGATGTGGCCACGCACGTTTCGTTGCAGTAATACCGGTCACACGGGTTGAAGCATGGAACACAAGGCTCATGGACGACTTGTAGGGGAACAATATCGGTGAGAGAGTCCTCAGAGCCGATGCCAGCCTCGTAAGCGACAATAGCGTTTGTACCACCGACCCAAGGCTGTCCATAGCGACATAACATGGACTGATCGGGTGGGATCTTCACCTCGGCGAACTGAGACTTCAATTCGAAGGTATCGAACGGGTTCTTGAACCGGTAATACCACATGTCTTTATTGAAGGTGTGGAAAACAAGTTTGGTGTTATCAGAGAAGCTGGGAATGCCACACATGACTCCCACTTGAATATTGAGATCCACCACGTCAACTTGGTAACACCATTGTGCCTACAAGGAGGAGTTTGGACAGCAAAATCACAGATATTTAGTAGATGTTGCGAGGAGAAGTGCGAATTTCGAAAATTAACATAGTCGCCAAGAAACTTTTATTAGTGAGAAACATAACGCGAGAGCTTTCGAGGCCTCTAATCATGCGTACAACGGATGAGATGATGAAGTAGGATGACAGAATGATTGTGTGTACAAAATGAGAGTAATTCACTGGACAAAATGAAGATATCTGCAAGACATCAAGACAATAATAGACGGAACTACCAAGGTAACAATAGACTATAAATGACCTCTTTTTGGATACACAAAGGAGGGGCACGCTTCAAAATAAACAGAGATATGTTGGATGAGCAGAAAACACGTCCTGAAAGAATTATCACAATGTTTACAGATTCAGGATGTACACGATCCGCGGGTTTGACGACGAATCCAACGTGACAGATGCTCCTTGATACGCTTCCCAAGTTCATTTCTGTCCGGCCTGGCTCCACAGTCACATTGAAAATTATAAATAGACCCAAACAAGAGACCGGCTGACAAAAGGTATTGGATCTTTTAAAGAGCGGATAAGGATACGTTTATTGTCAGACAGAAACAGGAAGTGTGAACATGGAATAATATTACAAGTATCATTTGCAGTCGACATGTTTTAACGCTTGAGATAGCAGATACGCATTTGTAATGTTCCATGCTTGAAAGAGTTGATTAAAACAGTTCCAAAGATGTTGATTAGTAATATCCATAGAAACCCGGTACTCTATAATAAGTACAAGAACAGACATTGAGGAGACAAAGTGGAGTGTCGTGGGAATGCGATGACAACGGTGCCTCAACGATGGTGGCTCCCCGTGGTGGACAACAGGAAGATGTCGGTGGCTCCTAACTAATAGTTTGCTTTCTAAAACGTGACTTTTCCTTGCGTTCAATCACTTTCACATCATAAAGATCAATAATTAAAGGATTTGTTCGCCAAAATTCTGTAATAGTTCATCATTTTCTAAGATCTATAAAACTGGAGGATTTAAAATTGAATTGCGATAGTGCGAAAATGAGCGGATTCGAGTAAGTAAATAGCACCATTAGAAAGATCACACACTCAATATTTTTAAAAATCAATATTTCTCAATACATTAAAAATACAATAATTTCTGAAAGATGAGCAACAAAAAATCATAACACTGTAAATCGCTGGATACGAAAATTATATACAATCATGTCAAAGTCACATACAATTTGAAACTAGCATTTGATACGAGATTCTCGTATGTTTACAGAGATCTGTTATGTTTTTCATACGAAATCTCACATACTTTCGTATGTGATTGGTAGGTAGCGATACGAACTATTCTACCTGTGATTGGCTGTTTTACACTGAAATACGAGTTGGTGGTATGTTTTATATACGAGACCCGATGCAAATTCATCCTTATTCGTACGTCCTTCGTATGTAGAGCTTTAAGTCACATAGGAAAAATATATATAATACATGGTACTGTCAAATAACTTTTTTCAGTAATACCAGTCGTGAATATTTCTTTATGATAGAGTGGTATTTACCTAGATTAGATTTATTATGAACTTAATGCTGTATGTCGTCGTTGCTACTAGCCTAGTAACATTACCAGGACGCTTGGTTAAATCTACTTTATGAACCACGTTGAATAGCAACAATTCTTTCAAACGATATCGTTTGTGCAACCATGTTGACTTATATATCCCAAACATAACTAAGCGTTCATGAATTATGTGTTTTTATTTCGGATTGATAATATGCTTAATTCCAAAATTACGTAACACATAATTGTTGATGGTTGAATACTTATTGATTATTTATGAAATGCCTTTGACTTACATGCATTAAAATCGAATTCAGTATTGTAAATTTGACTCTTGAATGTCATTATCTCACTACTTACAAAGCAGTAGTAAGAATCATGCAACATAGTGTGATCTTTATTGACAAAAGGCCTTAAATCAACATATTTTAGACATCATTGATGCTTTCCTTTAACATTGTGCTGGTATGGCTTTAGTATGTAAAGCATACCACACTTGAAATAACATACGAAAAGCATGCAAATCATAGAAATTGGCAACAATAAAACCTCTAGAATGGAAATTAAGCTTCATGCAATGCACAATAACGGCACATAAATCGCACGCATTTTCACTTAGATACACCTGCCAACGTCTGTATCATTGGGTTAGAATCAGTCACATGAGTAAATCAAAGCTTTTCATTGGTTCTTCATGCCCCAACTTAGTTCCCTCGGATGTGCCGCGACCTTGAGTCAATTTCCATTCTAGCAAACTTCAGATAAACAGTTTATTTCTATGATGCAAATAGATACAGAAATAGATCAAAAGAATATTTTGTATGCATCCTGCGCATGTGCTTGGTATTGAGCGATTTACAATGCAATATCAAAATTTAACAAAAATATACACCATAGAGAACATAAAGATTCAAATGCAAATAAAGGAAGTGAAAATTCACAAGAATCTACAATGTAAATGAGTAGACAAGAAAAATGGAGTGCAATGAAAGTGCGAACGAATAATGCAGTACATATCTTATTGGTCTTTAGAAGGACTGTTCTTGCGATCTATCAGCAGGAACTGAGGTAGGATTTATGAACAGTCAAATAAAATTGACCAAACGACGGGAGATCATAATGATTTTCTACAAAAAAAGTGCAGGAAAAACTCCCCAAAGGTTACGGTCATCGATATATTGAAGTTAAATTCGTAAACCCGTTAAGAAAGGAATATGAATTTCAAACTACCTCATGTAAATGATCAGTGTGACCGCAAAGTTAATAAATTGATAAAAATTATGATTTACCGGTTAATTTAACAAATGAGTACGGCTGCAATTCAGCATCTTTTCTAAAAATTAATAAAACAAATAAATCTTGCGACTGTAATATTTGTAAAGACTTGGCAAATACTAAATTTATTTTGTTGAAAACGAGACACTATGAACATATGAGAGCAATTGAGAATAAAAATAATAGCAGCGCTTTGTATCAACATCTTATAGACAAACACAACGGAGAAGGCAGCATCCGCAATTTTCAGGTCGGTCTCATTAGTAAACTGTTCAACACACGAGCCACAACAATAGCAGAAGCAAAGGCAATCACACTACAATAAACAGGAAATCCGAACTTCCACACTACAATCTGACGTCACAATTAGACATGCATTCATACAGCCAGCACATTTCTTAATATCACTCATTCTTCATATATCTTCACACGGCTTGCTTGCCTCGTAACGTGTTTTATTGTAAGATCGACCACTGAAGGCGCTGGACGCCGACGATCTGTCGTTTACGAATTTAACTTCAATACATCGACGACCGTAACCTTTGAGGAGTTTTTCCTGCACTTTTTTGTTGAAAATCTTTATGAACACTCAAAGTGGTCATGGTGGTGTGAACAGGGCTCAGGAGGGCCGAATCGCTTTCTAATCGGAATCTCGGTGTGAACAGGGCTCAGGAGGGCCGAATCGCTTTCTAATCGGAATCTCGGTGTGAACACGGCTCAGGAGGGCCGAATCGCTTTCTAATCGGAATCTGGATGTGAACACGGCTAAGGAGGGCCGAATCGTTTTCTAATCGGAATCTCGGTGTGAACAGGGTTCAGGAGGGCCGAATCGCTTTCTAATCGGAATCTGGGTGTGAACAGGGCTCAGGAGGGCCGAATCGCTTTCTAATCGGAATCTCGGTGTGAACACGGCTCAGGAGGGCCGAATCGTTTTCTAATCGGAATCTGGGTGTGAACAGGGCTCATGAGGGCCGAATCGCTTTCTAATCGGAATCTGGGTGTGAACAGGGCTAAGGAGGGCCGAATCGCTTTCTAATCGGAATCTCGGTGTGAACAGGGCTCATGAGGGCCGAATCGTTTTCTAATCGGAATCTCGGTGTGAACAGGGCTCAGGAGGGCCGAATCGCTTTCTAATCGGAATCTGGGTGTGAACACGGCTAAGGAGGGCCGAATCGCTTTCTAATCGGAATCTCGGTGTGAACAGGGCTCAGGAGGGCCGAATCGCTTTCTAATCGGAATCTCGGTGTGAACAGGGCTCAGGAGGGCCGAATCGCTTTCTAATCGGAATCTCGGTGTGAACAGGGCTCAGGAGGGCCGAATCGCTTTCTAATCGGGATCTGGGCGTGAACAGGGTTCAGGAGGGCCGAATCGCTTTCTAATCGGAATCTCGGTGTGAACAGGGCTCAGGAGGGCCGAATCGCTTTCTAATCGGAATCTCGGTGTGAACAGGGCTCATGAGGGCCGAATCGCTTTCTAATCGGAATCTGGGTGTGAACAGGGCTCAGGAGGGCCGAATCGCTTTCTAATCGGAATCTGGGTGTGAACAGGGCTCAGGAGGGCCGAATCGCTTTCTAATCGGAATCTGGGTGTGAACAGGGCTCAGGAGGGCCGAATCGTTTTCTAATTGGAATCTCGGTGTGAACACGGCTCAGGAGGGCCGAATCGCTTTCTAATCGGAATCTGGGTGTGAACAGGGTTCAGGAGGGCCGAATCGCTTTCTAATCGGAATCTCGGTGTGAACAGGGCTCAGGAGTGCCGAATCGCTTTCTAATCGGAATCTCGGTGTGAACAGGGCTCAGGAGGGCCGAATCGTTTTCTAATGGGAATCTGGGTGTGAACAGGGCTCAGGAGGGCCGAATCGTTTTCTAATCAGGATCTGGGTGTGAACAGGGCTCAGGAGGGCCGAATCGCTTTCTAATCGGAATCTGGGTGTGAACAGGGCTCAGGAGGGCCGAATCGCTTTCTAATCGGAATCTGGGTGTGAACAGGGCTCAGGAGGGCCGAATCGTTTTCTAATCGGAATCTGGGTGTGAACAGGGCTCAGGAGGGCCGAATCGTTTTCTAATCGGAATCTCGGTGTGAACAGGGTCAATGAATTCGCAATACTTACCCGTCTGGGATCATCCCATTTCCGGTAGAAGGAGATCTTGTAGGTGTGCCATTCACTCATATTGTACTCCAGAGTATTGGAGACGACTTGATATTTATTCGTATCATTCTCATATCGGCACCACATGTTCCCTTTGCCTTTAGCCAACCCCGGAATGAGCTGAAAGCCGCACGAAGTCTTTCCTTCCTCCTCTGCCAAGTTGGTACCGAATGAGGAATCGCCAGGAATGGGATCAGCGATGACTTTCCATGGCACGTCCGGTGCTGGGGTTGTTGAAGGAAGACCGGAAGTGGTCAAATTCGGATTGAAAGTCGTGTAGTCGCTTTCATTCATCAATCTCAGCAGCTGCAAAGAGACAAGACTGTTACAGATCAGCAGTCATTCTATCCAGATATGTTTCAAAATGGCAATGAGGGAACTCAAGCATTTAATGGTTATTTACGCAACGAAGTAAACCGCATCCATCTTCTCCTTCTTTTAAAATTTGTTTGAATGTATTAGAATGAACCATTTATCACGCACTTCTCCGACTTTCAGTCCGCCGTCTCAATCTGTGAAGTATCGAACTATCATTCCACTCCACTGTTATCTACTTCTATGATTAACACTCAGAATCTGCCATAGATAGATGACAGGTCTCCATGAAAAGATCTGAGGAGATCTGATGTCCAGAATTGACGAGCATCAAATTCTTTATTCTCCGAACAGAAGGTGAGGCGGCATAATCCGATTTGCTTTATCTCCATCAAATGTCGTTTCACGATTCTCTACTATGCAGTGTTCAGTGTTCCCACAATTGACGATTAGGAACTTGTATTTTCGTATTAATAGATCCCAGTTTTGTGTAGATAAATGAAACCTACTGACAAATCTCCTGAGGATGAAAAACGAAAGATTCTTACCTGAGCTTCGTGATCGACAAGCACTTTTGCGCAGTCACATTTCTCTGAGCATTCTGCTGTGATTGGAGATTCGGAGCAGCAGGCACATGGATGATTGTTCGTCCAATCTTCTTCTTGCAACACGTTGAAGTCTCCAAGCATACCATCAGGGCCATCCCAGAATAGGACAGAAGTCACTACTTTGCCAGAGGAACTGTTCGTCATTCCAGCTTTGACGTTGACCTGAAATAGAAGTGGAGATCAACTCATTACACTCCTGCAATTCAATAGAAATCTCACATCGCCTTTCACCTAAGCACTACATATATTTTGTCGGATTTTTATGATTGGATGTCGATGGCAGCTTCTTCGCGACGTCCATGTCTCGAGAATATGAGATATTATCGATTTTGCATCACTTAAACGAAAATTCCATGTCTCTTTCTAAGCGGATGATATGAAGTTAACTTTTCTGCCTATATGATACAAAATCCGCTCCATTTTCCGCAACATCCACTTCCGTCTTCAATGGCAGGTAAGAACCGTCTGAAGAAATTGCGGAGTGCAATCATTTAACAGATCACTCATCGCTTGATTTCTTCTTTTTTCGGTGATCTTTCGTCTAAATGATGCCGGGTTAATAATTACCCTTTTTTTCGTGGTCTCCGCGGCACAGTGGTGAAGTGCCTGACCTAGCGATCTTCTGGTCCAGAGGTCGAGCCCTGAGAGTGTCATTGGAAGTCGGCAGGAAGGGCATCCGGACTAAAAGTACTACAACGCTCCATAAGTCTGACTATGTCAGCACCGTCCAAGCCCCAAGCATAGGGAGTAGTGACGTAAAAGCTTGCTTCATTTGTCAGAGTTGTTACATGGAACGGTTTCGTACGGTGAATGAAGATCGATGAACGACCTTTTGTTATTTCATTTCACTCAATTATGCACACCAACGATTGGTGGCTATGAAACAGCCGCAGGTTGGAAAGAAAAACATGATAGTCCTTATATAGTTCTGTCTACGACGTCTTTATGCAGCAACTCGATTACATTTGTCGGAAGTGATGGATGTGGACAAAACATACTCTATGACATTAAAAGCGATCCACTTGATATAGAAAATCTCAATGGAAGTGGACGACTTTTATTTCATACTGCACTGACCAGGATGTCTATGCATCAAATTTGTCATGCTAATATAAAGCAGTTGTCCATTGTCGATATCTTTGGCATAGTTGATGCATTTCAAATTCGACCTTTTATCACTATCAAGCAATTCTTTCTGACTAAATTTTGAAGCAAAAATGTCGCAATCAGAGTTTGTAAAAGGAATGGCTGTTGGAATGCTACGATGTGGAAAGAGTTGTAGGTTTGTTGGACGGAAGTTGGTTGTGTCACACTCCACTGTGAGCAGGTAGTCGATGGAACAATGATGGAAATGTTAAAAGAATGAAAGGATCAGGGAGACCGAGATTGACAAACAATGCTACCGATAGGAAGTTGGTTATCTCAGCAAAGCGCAATCGCTTTAAGAGTGTTCCTCGACTGGCCATCAGCTGGAAAGCTGCAGCAGGAATTGCATGCAGTATACGAACAGCATATCGCCGTATAGCAGAAGCGGGCCTGAGGTCATACTGACCTGCTGTAAGTATTCCTCTAAGTAAGTAATGCGAGAATTTCACACAATGACATTGTTTCACTGTCATTGTTTCATTGTTTACTGGACAAAACATATTAAAGACTCATAATGTTTTCTGAAGAGCTGTACAGTGAGAATATACATGGAAATTAGTGGAAAGATATTACACTCAGTCATTACCCCTCAAGAGACAGACTTACGTAATAGATTCCACCGGCTTGAATATCAGCTGATTTATAGTAAGCTCCACTGATCATCCGATTGACAGCTTGATCTCTTTCCATTCGTATCGTCAAAGTGTCTCCTCCTTCAAACAGGACATTTCTAGCATCATAGATGATGTTCCAGTCCTTCTTGTTGAGATTGACCAAGCCCTTGGTGATAATAGTCTTCCATTCCGGATTGCCGTTCAAAGTTATGCGCCGACTTGGACATGGGTCCAGAGCCGTCGATGCGAAATGAAGGAGCATACCTTGGATGATGGAATTGGAGGGGAGCCAGAACTGATCCTTGAGGAAGTCCCAACCATCAATCAGCTCTCCAGCGATCGGAGCGGATACATCGAGGACAATGGGCTCTGTGATGGTCTCAATGCTTGACTCTGCGTTGTTGGTTATTCGTAATTGGACGTAGTAAGGCTGATTGGGAGTCAACTCCAACATAATGAAGCGATAATCAGTCTCGTTGGTGTTAAGGACCAGCCAAGGTTTTACTACTCTCAGTGCGCTCATATCCAGCTCACCACAGGTATCAGCGGTTACCAACTGGACTTCGTACTGCTTCAAACCGGACTCATCGTCACGGTATCCACTCCAATCCACACTGATCTCATCCGATGCACGAGCGAATGACATGGTCTGAAAGGCAATTAATCATCACTGTAGGAAGTTCTTGAAACTCATGTGAGCGAGTTAACAGAGATTAAACAAATTAGGGTTATTCTCTGTAAGATGATTGTTTGCAGATTTCAAAGCACATTCTTCACTCAGTTAATGCACGATAACAAATTCAACCAATTGTTACAATGGGAATCAACAATATAATTCATTTCCATGTAAAAGATGAGTAGCTGGTGGAATCAGAGCCCACCACCAACCAGGTAATCTGGACCTGCTACTGTAATCAAGTGACCTGCAGGATACGCTTGTTCCACCGATCTCATTTGGCAGGACTAATTTTTATTTATTTATTTTCGGAGCTCAATACATAAGGGCGTTTTATCGCAAGCGATTTCAAGGCCAATTCACAAAAGATAAAATTCATTCGAAAGATATACATTTAAAAGTCTTTTAAAACTTCTAAAACAGTCAGCCAACTTCACTTCTGCAGGCAGATCATTCCAAATCCTCGGGGCGGCCACTCGAAATGCTCTACCGCCAAATGTTACCCGTCGACACTTCTGCACCTCCAACGTCGATGTCTCAGCGGACCGTAGTCTCCGTGGATTGGGATTTATCGTGACATCTTGCAGAAGGTCAGACAAGTAAGATGGTGCAATGCCTTGCAGGCACTGATAAGTCAAAGTGCACAAGCGTCGTTGAATTCGGCCTTCTATAGGAAGCCACTTCAGCTGACCAAGGAGTGGCGGTCCAAGTTGTAGACAAGACGAGCACTTGTGTTGATGACTCTTTGCAGACGACTCAAACTTGATGCAGGAAGGCCATAGTAGCACGACACACAATAGTCCAGTCGAGTAAGTACCAAGGCGCTTACTAAGCTCTTCGCTGAGTTGAATGACAAGCAATTTCTTATTGATTTTATCCGTCTGAGAGCCAAGAAGCAAGTAGAAACTGTTCTTGAGATGTTGCGTTGCATAGACAGATTACTATCAATACTAACTCCCAAACACCGAACTTCTGCTGAAGGAGATATCATCGTGCCACAAAGGTTCACCTTTAATGTGTTCACCAATAGTGAACAACATGATAATGACTAATTAAAGTATAATGGATAAACATCTCGTCATGGATGGGTGTTACTGTCAGTCACCGTGATCATCACGAAAACTGGCTCTAGTCATACTTTTAGAGTAAAACAATCATCTGCCATAGAATCTCTTCAACTAAGTGGTGTGTTGGCACTTAGACCACTTAAAAATATGCACATTGTAGATAATTGCAATATAGTTATTCCAGTGAGAATAGGGTCTCTGAACATCGAACTGCAATAATTTCTTATATTTTAGCATTTGTGTTGATCGTGCATGCGCAAAGGCATTCTGTTTATTGCATGACGGTGCAAACGTGATTCAAAACTGATTTATTGAATCATGTCAGTAAGTTTACTTCGGGAATTCTCGAATTCGGGCAGCAAACAAGACACGTGTTACCAACAAGGATGGCCTCTCCGCTAGTGTGCTTTAAGACTCAGGTGTCAACCCACTGTACTGCCGTACCCAGTTAATTTACTTTAACAGCAATCACGGAATCGCATTTCTTATAAAACTCCTGAGGAAAATGTTCAAACCATGCACAGCTGAAATTGGTGATGGAACTGAGACTTTAATGTACAGATACTTTAAATCGAACAAATTCATCTCTTGCCCTTTAACTAGCAGTAGGAAACACGCAAATGAATGAGACCGCAGCATCAGTACTCACCATGTTGTGAAATGGGCCGGCTTTGAACTTCCCTCCGTACGGTGACGTCACATCGACCTTGAATAGACTTGCTGTGACGTTGCATTTGCCTGCAGCATCTGTACCATAGACATAGACGTAGTATTCCTGTGTGTCATTCATTGTCATATTGAAGACTTCGACGAAGCTTTGATCGCCAGCATTCGTCAATGGCACAACGTCGTAGAAGAAGTCTTTCTCTTCTTGTGGCATTGTTCCACCTTCAATCACCCTCTTACAATCCACGTGATCGGCACCAGTGTGCGAGCTCACACCGACATGATAGAAGAACATTCCAACCTCTGACCCGAAATTCTCCCATGCCACGCGGAGATATTGGTCATCATTCCACCAGTATCGAATGGTGATGAAACCAGCGCGTACACCAGCGTTGAAGCCCGCATAGAAGCCGTTAGAAGTGACCTCTGCCACGTCCATACTTGCTGAAGTAGCTCGTACAGTGAAGTAATAGATGGCGATCTTAGGGACAAGTTTCAGATCAAAGAAGGTTTGTGACAGGTTTTTACCAGCGAAAGTGAAGGGGATGACATTGTCACGACTCTTGGGGTACCGTCTGTCGGTACCGAGAGCGACTTCATAGTACAACACCTCCTGGTTCATGTTCACCTTCGGCTTCTGTGTAGTTGTGGTAGTGAGAGCAACTTCTTGTTTCTTGCTGCCGGAAATGGGTGGAATTGGAGTCCTTGGCTGCTGTTTCTTGCCGAATCCGTCCCAGTTCACCGTCACCTGGTCAATGAACGGCTGATACAACATGTCGAAGCCAGCGACGTCGCCATCAAACACCTGTCCAGGCAGGAGAGCGTCTTTCTGAATAGTAATGCCGTCGGAGCGCACGATTATCTCCTGACCAATCAAATTGATGCCTTTCACTACGATCACGTACAGTTCTCCGTTCAACAGCTTGACGTCGTCGTTCAGGCCTTTTGTAGCCACTGCGAAGGAAACAATCTTGTAAATACACACTTTGAATAGATGGCAAAATATCTGCTCAGAAACTACATGCAAATCATACATGAAAGGTCTATATGGTGGTTGTTGTTGCTTCACCCGGCTGTGTCATACGGATAGGAGGCTTCGCATCGAGACAATGCCTACTGCTGGCGAGAGTGCCACGGGGAGGAGATGGCCATTCCGATACCATCGGGGTCATGCCACACCCAAGACAAAGCTGCTCACAGCATTGAACAACATTGACACGGGGAGGCAGCAACCCCAATAGTCCCACCCCACACCATACATCCGATGAGGGGTGGTGGACATCCCTGAGGGGACTTACAAGGCATGCCAGATATACCACAAGGGAGGAAGCTCAAAGATCCATATCTCAAAGCGCATATCCCAGCAGCATGTTTCCACAGTCAGGATGCTCCGCAACATCAACTTAGCATAACAACTGAAAAAAGGCAATGGTCTAACTACTTTATGGGTCTATACGCCTACCATATGTTGCATGTCTACATGTTTTAGTTATTATTTTACTCTTTTTAAATTATACCGCTTATATATACTACTGTCATCTATATTAAGTAATATGTGAGTATAGTTGAAAATTAGACTAAGAATAATCATTATTCACGTGCATCTACAAAGTATTTGCTTTGCTAATCATTATTTTCGCATTTTAGTTTCAATTTTCGAAAACGTGTCTAACTGTCCAATCTTGTGAAGGACAGAAAAGAAAGCTATGATATATAACTTAAGAATGAACAAGATTCAGTAAAATTTCTATGTACGCGATGATTTACAGCCAAGTGAGGAAATTCCTCCTCATTCAGAAACTCAATTCATTGCTCTCATACATTTTACAACGTCCAGTGTTATCGGACAGCAAAAACTGCAGCAAACTCACTTGAGCTACACAACACATCGTGAAGTCTTCAGTAACTGACGTCTTCAGTTGATTTTGAGGTCATTTCTGGTTGTATAAACACCCAGTCGTCGGAATGTCATGCTATTGAAGGAAAGAGACTGAAGAGAGCCTTTTCAGTTGAAGTTAACGAAGTGAAATGGTTGCACATTGCACTGTACATGAATAAATATTACTTCTTATGTCTGGAACAACACAGGCTTTACAGATTGACTGGTCAAAATATAGATCGAGTTGAAAGCGAGGCAATATCTATGCAAATGTACAGCAGATAGTCAATGAAAGAAAACGCAGTGAACTATCTATGATCCTACATGTTTGCTTCTTGGACTTCTACAACACACATGTACATGTAGATCTATCTATGATACAACTATCTATGATCCTACATGTTTGCTTCTTGGACTTCTACAACACGCATGTACATGTAGATCTATCTATGATACAACTATCTATGATCCTGCATGTTTGCTTCTTGGACTTCTACAACACACATGTACATGTAGATCTATCTATGATACAACTATCTATGATCCTACATGTTTGCTTCTTGGACTTCTACAACACGCATGTACATGTAGATCTATCTATGATACAACTATCTATGATCCTACATGTTTGCTTCTTGGACTTCTACAACACACATGTACATGTAGATCTATCTATGATACAACTATCTATGATCCTACATGTTTGCTTCTTGGACTTCTACAACACGCATGTACATGTAGATCTATCTATGATACAACTATCTATGATCCTACATGTTTGCTTCTCGGACTTCTACAACACGCATGTACATGTAGATCTATCTATGATACAACTATCTATGATCCTACATGTTTGCTTCTTGGACTTCTACAACACACATGTACATGTAGATCTATCTATGATACAACTATCTATGATCCTACATGTTTGCTTCTTGGACTTCTACAACACGCATGTACATGTACATCTATCTATGATACAACTATCTATGATCCTACATGTTTGCTTCTTGGACTTCTACAACACGCATGTACATGTACATCTATCTATGATACAACTATCTATGATCCTACATGTTTGCTTCTTGGACTTCTACAACACACATGTACATGTACATCTATCTATGATACAACTATCTATGATCCTGCATGTTTGCTTCTTGGACTTCTACAACACACATGTACATGTAGATCTATCTATGATACAACTATCTATGATCCTACATGTTTGCTTCTTGGACTTCTACAACACGCATGTACATGTACATCTATCTATGATACAACTATCTATGATCCTACATGTTTGCTTCTCGGACTTCTACAACACACATGTACATGTAGATCTATCTATGATACAACTATCTATGATCCTACATGTTTGCTTCTCGGACTTCTACAACACGCATGTACATGTAGATCTATCTATGATACAACTATCTATGATCCTACATGTTTGCTTCTTGGACTTCTACAACACACATGTACATGTAGATCTATCTATGATACAACTATCTATGATCCTACATGTTTGCTTCTTGGACTTCTACAACACGCATGTACATGTAGATCTATCTATGATACAACTATCTATGATCCTGCATGTTTGCTTCTTGGACTTCTACAACACACATGTACATGTAGATCTATCTATGATACAACTATCTATGATCCTACATGTTTGCTTCTTGGACTTCTACAACACACATGTACATGTAGATCTATCTATGATACAACTATCTATGATCCTACATGTTTGCTTCTCGGACTTCTACAACACGCATGTACATGTAGATCTATCTATGATACAACTATCTATGATCCTACATGTTTGCTTCTTGGACTTCTACAACACGCATGTACATGTACATCTATCTATGATACAACTATCTATGATCCTACATGTTTGCTTCTCGGACTTCTACAACACGCATGTACATGTAGATCTATCTATGATACAACTATCTATGATCCTACATGTTTGCTTCTCGGACTTCTACAACACGCATGTACATGTACATCTATCTATGATACAACTATCTATGATCCTACATGTTTGCTTCTTGGACTTCTACAACACGCATGTACATGTACATCTATCTATGATACAACTATCTATGATCCTACATGTTTGCTTCTTGGACTTCTACAACACACATGTACATGTACATCTATCTATGATACAACTATCTATGATCCTACATGTTTGCTTCTTGGACTTCTACAACACACATGTACATGTACATCTATCTATGATACAACTATCTATGATCCTACATGTTTGCTTCTTGGACTTCTACAACACACATGTACATGTAGATTCCAATGGTTTGATGTAAATGATCAAATTTTACGCATAGATGCGACAGCACATCCATCCCATTATGTAAAACTATGATGTATCAGAAGCATCCCTTGTACTATGCAGATAGGATTTGAAAAGGTTGATTTTAACAGAGCTAGATCGTGACAATTCTAGTTTCTATCGGCAGTTATGGGAATTGAAATCAACATCTTATAAGCAGACCAGTCACAGTTACATTCTGTCTGTGGAAGGCGTTGAACGCCGACAGTCCATGAAGTTGCAAAATGATTCGAATATCTCATTGCAGACGGAAAGTTCTGACGTCTCCATGTAGAGGACTTACATTTGACATCGACCCAATCTTGTATGATAGGTCCGTCCAACCTTTCAATTTTCCAGAAATACTTCTGAATCGGACAGGGATCGCCGGAGAAGTCCCAGTCTGCGGTCAGGTCAGCGATGCTGTTCTGGAAATCTCTGAAAGGCAAGAAGATATGAAGCACAGAGGAGCAGGAGGAAGAGAGACACTTACTTGTCTCCGGAACCACTTCTGTCATTCACAACCAACGGTTTCAATGGTTCTAGCCCTTGTCCGACGTACGTCAAAAATACTCCATTCGACATCACGATGGCGAAATGACCAGCATGATTGAAGGCTTTGACGGTGATGTAAATCTGAAAATGTTCATCCTTGTCATGCTCATACTAATGAGAACTTCTCTGACATGATCACAGCAGTCCAATCATTCAAATGCATGTGATAGTTACATAACATCACTCAAATGCATGTGATAGTTACATAACATCACTCAAATGCATGTGATAGGTACATAACATCATTCAAATGCATGTCATAGGCACATAACATCATTCAAATGCATGTCATAGGTACATAACATCATTCAAATGCATGTGATAGGTACATAACATCATTCAAATGCATGTCATAGGTACATAACATCATTCAAATGCATGTCATAGGTACATAACATCATTCAAATGCATGTGATAGGTACATAACATCATTCAAATGCATGTGATAGGTACATAACATCATTCAAATGCATGTCATAGGCACATAACATCAGCGTTGGCCTAGAATGCCAGAGGTCGGTGGTTCAAATCCACCAAGACGCGCAGCTATTTTCCGTCTGTTAAAATTATCATTGCAGCTTTCTTTGAATACTTGTGTGGACTAAGTCCCCGTTTCAAAGTATAATGCTGGCTTTGAATTACTGATAACTTGCTTCAGTAGTTTGGCTTGACGGTTAATGCTATGTTGTCTTGGAGGATGAAGCTATCGGATTCTCTTACGCAGGTTCTTCAATTGAGGACTTATGTCGTTCTGTCGCTCGTCGATAGCTCAGTTGGTAGAGCGTTGGCCTAGAATGCCAGAGGTCGGTGGTTCAAATCCACCAAGACGCGCAGCTATTTTCCGTCTGTTAAAATTATCATTGCAGCTTTCTTTGAATACTTGTGTGGACTAAGTCCCCGTTTCAAAGTATAATGCTGGCTTTGAATTACTGATAACTTGCTTCAGTAGTTTGGCTTGACGGTTAATGCTATGTTGTCTTGGAGGATGAAGCTATCGGATTCTCTTACGCAGGTTCTTCAATTGAGGACTTATGTCGTTCTGTCGCTCGTCGATAGCTCAGTTGGTAGAGCGTTGGCCTAGAATGCCAGAGGTCGGTGGTTCAAATCCACCAAGACGCGCAGCTATTTTCCGTCTGTTAAAATTATCATTGCAGCTTTCTTTGAATACTTGTGTGGACTAAGTCCCCGTTTCAAAGTATAATGCTGGCTTTGAATTACTGATAACTTGCTTCAGTAGTTTGGCTTGACGGTTAATGCTATGTTGTCTTGGAGGATGAAGCTATCGGATTCTCTTACGCAGGTTCTTCAATTGAGGACTTATGTCGTTCTGTCGCTCGTCGATAGCTCAGTTGGTAGAGCGTTGGCCTAGAATGCCAGAGGTCGGTGGTTCAAATCCACCAAGACGCGCAGCTATTTTCCGTCTGTTAAAATTATCATTGCAGCTTTCTTTGAATACTTGTGTGGACTAAGTCCCCGTTTCAAAGTATAATGCTGGCTTTGAATTACTGATAACTTGCTTCAGTAGTTTGGCTTGACGGTTAATGCTATGTTGTCTTGGAGGATGAAGCTATCGGATTCTCTTACGCAGGTTCTTCAATTGAGGACTTATGTCGTTCTGTCGCTCGTCGATAGCTCAGTTGGTAGAGCGTTGGCCTAGAATGCCAGAGGTCGGTGGTTCAAATCCACCAAGACGCGCAGCTATTTTCCGTCTGTTAAAATTATCATTGCAGCTTTCTTTGAATACTTGTGTGGACTAAGTCCCCGTTTCAAAGTATAATGCTGGCTTTGAATTACTGATAACTTGCTTCAGTAGTTTGGCTTGACGGTTAATGCTATGTTGTCTTGGAGGATGAAGCTATCGGATTCTCTTACGCAGGTTCTTCAATTGAGGACTTATGTCGTTCTGTCGCTCGTCGATAGCTCAGTTGGTAGAGCGTTGGCCTAGAATGCCAGAGGTCGGTGGTTCAAATCCACCAAGACGCGCAGCTATTTTCCGTCTGTTAAAATTATCATTGCAGCTTTCTTTGAATACTTGTGTGGACTAAGTCCCCGTTTCAAAGTATAATGCTGGCTTTGAATTACTGATAACTTGCTTCAGTAGTTTGGCTTGACGGTTAATGCTATGTTGTCTTGGAGGATGAAGCTATCGGATTCTCTTACGCAGGTTCTTCAATTGAGGACTTATGTCGTTCTGTCGCTCGTCGATAGCTCAGTTGGTAGAGCGTTGGCCTAGAATGCCAGAGGTCGGTGGTTCAAATCCACCAAGACGCGCAGCTATTTTCCGTCTGTTAAAATTATCATTGCAGCTTTCTTTGAATACTTGTGTGGACTAAGTCCCCGTTTCAAAGTATAATGCTGGCTTTGAATTACTGATACCTTGCTTCAGTAGTTTGGCTTGACGGTTAATGCTATGTTGTCTTGGAGGATGAAGCTATCGGATTCTCTTACGCAGGTTCTTCAATTGAGGACTTATGTCGTTCTGTCGCTCGTCGATAGCTCAGTTGGTAGAGCGTTGGCCTAGAATGCCAGAGGTCGGTGGTTCAAATCCACCAAGACGCGCAGCTATTTTCCGTCTGTTAAAATTATCATTGCAGCTTTCTTTGAATACTTGTGTGGACTAAGTCCCCGTTTCAAAGTATAATGCTGGCTTTGAATTACTGATAACTTGCTTCAGTAGTTTGGCTTGACGGTTAATGCTATGTTGTCTTGGAGGATGAAGCTATCGGATTCTCTTACGCAGGTTCTTCAATTGAGGACTTATGTCGTTCTGTCGCTCGTCGATAGCTCAGTTGGTAGAGCGTTGGCCTAGAATGCCAGAGGTCGGTGGTTCAAATCCACCAAGACGCGCAGCTATTTTCCGTCTGTTAAAATTATCATTGCAGCTTTCTTTGAATACTTGTGTGGACTAAGTCCCCGTTTCAAAGTATAATGCTGGCTTTGAATTACTGATAACTTGCTTCAGTAGTTTGGCTTGACGGTTAATGCTATGTTGTCTTGGAGGATGAAGCTATCGGATTCTCTTACGCAGGTTCTTCAATTGAGGACTTATGTCGTTCTGTCGCTCGTCGATAGCTCAGTTGGTAGAGCGTTGGCCTAGAATGCCAGAGGTCGGTGGTTCAAATCCACCAAGACGCGCAGCTATTTTCCGTCTGTTAAAATTATCATTGCAGCTTTCTTTGAATACTTGTGTGGACTAAGTCCCCGTTTCAAAGTATAATGCTGGCTTTGAATTACTGATAACTTGCTTCAGTAGTTTGGCTTGACGGTTAATGCTATGTTGTCTTGGAGGATGAAGCTATCGGATTCTCTTACGCAGGTTCTTCAATTGAGGACTTATGTCGTTCTGTCGCTCGTCGATAGCTCAGTTGGTAGAGCGTTGGCCTAGAATGCCAGAGGTCGGTGGTTCAAATCCACCAAGACGCGCAGCTATTTTCCGTCTGTTAAAATTATCATTGCAGCTTTCTTTGAATACTTGTGTGGACTAAGTCCCCGTTTCAAAGTATAATGCTGGCTTTGAATTACTGATAACTTGCTTCAGTAGTTTGGCTTGACGGTTAATGCTATGTTGTCTTGGAGGATGAAGCTATCGGATTCTCTTACGCAGGTTCTTCAATTGAGGACTTATGTCGTTCTGTCGCTCGTCGATAGCTCAGTTGGTAGAGCGTTGGCCTAGAATGCCAGAGGTCGGTGGTTCAAATCCACCAAGACGCGCAGCTATTTTCCGTCTGTTAAAATTATCATTGCAGCTTTCTTTGAATACTTGTGTGGACTAAGTCCCCGTTTCAAAGTATAATGCTGGCTTTGAATTACTGATAACTTGCTTCAGTAGTTTGGCTTGACGGTTAATGCTATGTTGTCTTGGAGGATGAAGCTATCGGATTCTCTTACGCAGGTTCTTCAATTGAGGACTTATGTCGTTCTGTCGCTCGTCGATAGCTCAGTTGGTAGAGCGTTGGCCTAGAATGCCAGAGGTCGGTGGTTCAAATCCACCAAGACGCGCAGCTATTTTCCGTCTGTTAAAATTATCATTGCAGCTTTCTTTGAATACTTGTGTGGACTAAGTCCCCGTTTCAAAGTATAATGCTGGCTTTGAATTACTGATACCTTGCTTCAGTAGTTTGGCTTGACGGTTAATGCTATGTTGTCTTGGAGGATGAAGCTATCGGATTCTCTTACGCAGGTTCTTCAATTGAGGACTTATGTCGTTCTGTCGCTCGTCGATAGCTCAGTTGGTAGAGCGTTGGCCTAGAATGCCAGAGGTCGGTGGTTCAAATCCACCAAGACGCGCAGCTATTTTCCGTCTGTTAAAATAATCATTCAAATGCATGTGATAGGAACATAACATCATTCAAATGCATGTGATAGGTACATAACATCATTCAAATGCATGTAATAGGTACATAACATCACTCAAATGCATGTGATAGGTACATAACATTGTTAGGTACATAACATCACTCAAATGCATGTGATAGGAACATAACATCATTCAAATGCATGTGATAGGTACATAACATCATTCAAATGCATGTCATAGGTACATAACATCACTCAAATGCATGTGATAGGTACATAACATCATTCAAATGCATGTGATAGGTACATAACATTATTCAAATGCATGTGATAGGCACATAACATCATTCAAATGCATGTGATAGGTACATAACATTATTCAAATGCATGTGATAGGCACATAACATCATTCAAATGCATGTGATAGGTACATAACATCATTCAAATGCATGTGATAGGTGCATAATATCATTCAAATGCATGTGATAGGTACATAACATCACTCAAATGCATGTGATAGGTACATAACATCACTCAAATGCATGTGATAGTTACATAACATCACTCAAATGCATGTCATAGGTAGATAACATATCATTTGACGCTTGTCTATGTTGTCCTCAACACACAGTGTGGCAGGATTTCTCGTGCAATTTATTAATTTTTTTTCTTACTCTACTTATATTTACACATTTTTTCATTACCTACCATTTAAATATTATCAGCATTTACATTTATGTTTTGTTCTTATTTTTCACTTTGGTTTTACTTGCTGAATAGTGCGATTTGTGATTTAATTCATTATTAATTGTGTTTCGCCTAAGGTTAGCCCTTGCTAATTTGATTCAACATGCAAAGGAAAAGTATCCAGCTGTGCGATATACAACGGTCACAGAGGTCTGATTGGCATCTGTTAGATATCTTGAGTTGGTTATCGATGGTTAAATGTGCACGCTCTATGCTAGGATGGAGATACACGGAACAATTTCTATGTGAACACCACAGAGTGTCACTACAAACACTGTATTGATATTCGACAGCAGGTGAGCATAGCGTGTTCGACAATAGTTATACAGTTCCTCCATCCGTCCTCCATTCAAGGACATAGGACCAGGCTCCGCAGCTCTTGCTATACTTCGGATGAACTTTTAATTGGTTGAATTATCTATCTTTATCTATCTATTATTGTCTTCTGTATTTCTTTCTTTCTATATTTATGTCATTGGAGTCTCTTCAGTACAACATGATTTTGGTTGCATTGCATTTCTCTTCTTCAGTCTCATCATTATTTACTGTACTTTAACATCTGCAATATTCAATAGGCAGTGAAAACCAAGTAAGGTCTTTAGCGTGATTGAATTGTCTTATTTCTATGCCATCTAAGTTCGCTCTATAAAAATAAATGTTTCACATCATGCTGACGAACTTTCTATGTTTGTAATGAAACAGGTACATGACGCCGTAATAAATACTGAGGCAGTAAGATGAAAAACATCACCGGATTGATACCGAGCCCGTACTGCCTCGGCTCCCAGTCAGGTCACTATAATCGATATTCTTCTCCCAGTGCATTAGAGTAGATATCATGTCCAGTGAGGGCAATCATCTGCTTTACATGTTAAATAGAGTGAAATGATATCTACATTCATGCACGGAGACAAATGAAACTATGGAATATCTACGTTGTACGCACGGAGACAAATGAAACTATGGAATATCTACGTTGTACGCACGGAGACAAATGAAACTATGGAATATCTACGTTGTACGCACAGAGACAAATGAAACTATGGAATATCTACGTTGTACGCACGGAGACAAATGAAACTATGGAATATCTACGTTGTACGCACGGAGACAAATGAAACTATGGAATATCTACGTTGTACGCACGGAGACAAATGAAACTATGGAATATCTACGTTGTACGCACGGAGACAAATGAAACTATGGAATATCTACGTTGTACGCACAGAGACAAATGAAACTATGGAATATCTACGTTGTACGCACGGAGACAAATGAAACTATGGAATATCTACGTTGTACGCACGGAGACAAATGAAACTATGGAATATCTACGTTGTACGCACGGAGACAAATGAAACTATGGAATATCTACGTTGTACGCACGGAGACAAATGAAACTATGGAATATCTACGTTGTACGCACGGAGACAAATGAAACTATGGAATATCTACGTTGTACGCACGGAGACAAATGAAACTATGGAATATCTACGTTGTACGCACAGAGACAAATGAAACTATGGAATATCTACGTTGTACGCACGGAGACAAATGAAACTATGGAATATCTACGTTGTACGCACGGAGACAAATGAAACTATGGAATATCTACGTTGTACGCACAGAGACAAATGAAACTATGGAATATCTACGTTGTACGCACGGAGACAAATGAAACTATGGAATATCTACGTTGTACGCACGGAGACAAATGAAACTATGGAATATCTACGTTGTACGCACGGAGACAAATGAAACTATGGAATATCTACGTTGTACGCACGGAGACAAATGAAACTATGGAATATCTACGTTGTACGCACAGAGACAAATGAAACTATGGAATATCTACGTTGTACGCACGGAGACAAATGAAACTATGGAATATCTACGTTGTACGCACGGAGACAAATGAAACTATGGAATATCTACGTTGTACGCACGGAGACAAATGAAACTATGGAATATCTACGTTGTACGCACGGAGACAAATGAAACTATGGAATATCTACGTTGTACGCACGGAGACAAATAAAACTATGGAATATCTACGTTGTACGCACGGAGACAAATGAAACTATGGAATATCTACGTTTTGCGCAGGGAGACAAATGAAACTATGGAATATCTACGTTGTACGCACGGAGACAAATGAAACTATGGAATATCTACGTTGTACGCACAGAGACAAATGAAACTATGGAATATCTACGTTGTACGCACGGAGACAAATGAAACTATGGAATATCTACGTTGTACGCACAGAGACAAATGAAACTATGGGATATCTACGTTGTACGCACGGAGACAAATGAAACTATGGAATATCTACGTTGTACGCACGGAGACAAATGAAACTATGGAATATCTACGTTGTACGCACAGAGACAAATGAAACTATGGAATATCTACGTTGTACGCACGGAGACAAATGAAACTATGGAATATCTACGTTGTACGCACAGAGACAAATGAAACTATGGAATATCTACGTTGTACGCACGGAGACAAATGAAACTGTGGAATGTCTACGTTGTGCGCACGGAGACAAATGAAACTGTGG
The DNA here is from genome assembly GCA_907163375.1 of Prostheceraeus crozeri. NCBI lineage: Eukaryota > Metazoa > Platyhelminthes > Polycladida > Euryleptidae > Prostheceraeus > Prostheceraeus crozeri. The sequence goes on from CAJQUW010011987.1 coordinate 158,696, forward strand.
AATGTCTACGTTGCACGCACGAAGACAAATGAAACTATGGAATATCTACGTTGTACGCACGGAGACAAATGAAACTATGGAATATCTACGTTGTACGCACGGAGACAAATGAAACTATGGAATATCTACGTTGTACGCACGGAGACAAATGAAACTATGGAATATCTAGGTTGTACGCACGGAGACAAATGAAACTATGGAATATCTACGTTGTATTCACGGAGACAAATGAAACTATGGGATATCTACGTTGTACGCACGGAGACAAATGAAACTATGGAATATCTAGGTTGTACGCACGGAGACAAATGAAACTATGGAATATCTACGTTGTATTCACGGAGACAAATGAAACTATGGGATATCTACGTTGTACGCACGGAGACAAATGAAACTATGGAATATCTACGTTGTACGCACGGAGACAAATGAAACTATGGGATATCTACGTTGTACGCACGGAGACAAATGAAACTATGGAATATCTACGTTGTACGCACGGAGACAAATGAAACTATGGAATATCTACGTTGTACGCACGGAGACAAATGAAACTATGGAATGTCTACGTTGCACGCACAACATAGAAGTCTCTATATAGAAAGTATGTCACCTGTCGCTGTCCGTTCAAATCGATGTTCTTCAGAAGATAGTAATTCCTGTCAATAGGAATATCGAAGAATTGTCTGATCTGTCCTCCACCTGGTGTATTACCAATTGCCATCTGATACGTCTTGATACCAGTCTCAGGATCAGAGAAATGATCCCAATACACCACCAATTGCGAAAGTGCGCCCATACATTTGGCATCCAGGAATTCACAATCTGTAAAAGTGGATGTCAAGTAGAACGTGGAAAATGCATACAATCAAGAGGACTGTGGTATTTCCACCTGTTCTCATGCTCAAGGTTCCGAACTCATTCATCAGCAACTTTTCAATGCACTACTTTCTTATTATTTGATAAGTAGCACCTACGAATAGTATAATTGTACTTGGTGTGAGCTGCAATTTACTAGCGTCTACTAACTTTTTGCGAGTATTTGCACACAATAACTGGAAACGTCAGATACACGTACGTGAAGCATTGGCGCATTCCTGTGCATTGCGAGGATCAATCACTTGAAGATTTAAATTATCCATGTGATAAATTCCAGATAATTCGATGATAGAGCCTCCCTTCGGTGGGGTGTCGTCCACTTTCATTTTGTTCGAGAAACTTGGCAGTTCAAAATTAAGGACATTGATTGCGTAGACTGTTGCATAATATTCCCCGTTATGAACCAAAGGCTTCTTGAACGCTGGAAAGTCAATGAGTAGATAATAACAAAGGTTTGCGTTATAATACGTCCTGTGACTGTCGTCTCAATTGATTAGTAGTCACCAGTATAGACCAGTTTAATGAAGTCATGTACATGAGTCAATCTCTGCATCACATTTTCCGAATTTAATTTACTACTTACAGACTTAATAAGTAAACTTTAATAATTGTTAATTTCATGAAAGTGATTTGAAAAGATACTTACACGTTGCTTGGTATCGGTTCCTGTCCGGTGGAACATCAACAAACCCGAAGACATCACTCAGTCCTGGCTTTGTTCCCAATGCAAATCGATACTTGATGATATAACTCTCCGGATCCCTGAATCCTTGCCATGAGCATGTAAGTTCGCTGACAGCTTGGATATTGACGGGACACGTCACAATGCCGGTTACAGGTGGAGATGTATCCACAACGACCGATGCGGAGAATTGTTTCGCCCAGAGATTCATGTTGTTGACTGCATGGACGGACATCATATTCACTTTCCCGGTCACATCAGGTTTGATAAGGTCAGGAGATAAGGCGTATTCATTGCTGGGCGGAATTTCACCCACTGACCGCCAATTGAAGATGGAAGTGTCATCGGGGAAATGACCAAAGCCAAAGCAAGCAAAATGCATCTCTGAACTTGGTTCTGAATAGTTCCAACTGCCGACTAATGTGTCAGTCGTCTTCTGATAATAAACTGCTTCTTTGGAGAGATCCATGGAGCTAGTTCCGGCGAATCCGAAACTGCAAGGAATTTTTATTCAATCAGACAAATTCACAGCGATATTTGGAGGAGTGTGACTCAGACAATGCCCACATACAGCTCTTTTTAGAAGTCAGCGTGGAGCTGAATTCAATGCCGAGTCACTAAGTGACATAATGTACACATGTTTGTGTGAATGATTGGCATCTACAGTTTGGGTTCACAACTCATGGCTTGTTTAACCATGTTTCAGAAAGTCTTTGTCTTTTTTAATTTCAAATAGTGGTTACCGACATCAGATTTACTTATGCAGACTAACAGATGATGGCTTTGACAAGGTGTCACCAGCTTTCAGAAGTGTGTTAACAACAGCAAGATATAAAATGCGACTCTTAACATGTTATCAGCATTCCAGGTGGTCTACCTTTGAGGTTAAGGAGTCATCTAATAATCTGTTCAATTGAAAAATAGCCGATATATATGCTGGAACAACAATATCTTAAAAAATGAACAAATAATCAAGTCTTTCCAGAATGAATGAAATCCTGCGTGTAGTCACGTCTGATTCCCTAACAGAGATGAAACCTACCTGACCAAGGTGATGATTGGCGATGTCGTGTCCATCATGAACCCATCGCTCACTGCTGTCAGAATATTGTCCTTGTTGGTGAATACTCGGATAGTGACGTAGATCATTCCGGACTTGGGCAAGGAGATGACAGCTTGACATTTGCCGGCACCTTGGATGCCGTATCCTTCTTCTTGTCCATTATTCGGCTTCGATATACATCCTGACGTCATGAAAGCTTGAATGTCTTCCAGTGTTGGTGCAGTGCCGATTGCCCAAGAGACAAGTCGAAGGCCATTCAGCTTTGATTCAAATCCTTCAAACTGTGCGGTAACCACTCCTGCGTCCTTCTGATAGTCAATATCAACTCCTGGAGATGAAAAGGAAGTATGTGAAAGTTCGGACCCAAGAAAATCATCACCGCTACGCTATCATCAGGAAAAAAATCAAAATTCAGGAAAAGATTGTTTAGACACAGAAGGTTCATACTGCACGACATGACGTCACGTGAGTGAATGCAGACTGAGAAGCACGACATGACGTCACGTGAGTGAATGCAGATTGAGAAGCACGACATGACGTCACGTGAGTGAATGCAGACTGAGAAGTACGACATGACGTCACGTGAGCGAATGCAGACTGAGAAGCACGACATGACGTCACGTGAGTGAATGCAGATTGAGAAGCACGACATGACGTCACGTGAGTGAATGCAGATTGAGAAGCACGACATGACGTCACGTGAGTGAATGCAGGTTGAGAAGCACGACATGACGTCACGTGAGTGAATGCAGATTGAGAAGCACGACATGACGTCACGTGAGTGAATGCAGGCTGAGAAGCACGACATGACGTCACGTGAGTGAATACAGATTGAGAAGCACGACATGACGTCACGTGAGTGAATGCAGATTGAGAAGCACGACATGACGTCACGTGAGTGAATGCAGGTTGAGAAGCACGACATGACGTCACGTGAGTGAATGCAGATTGAGAAGCACGACATGACGTCACGTGAGTGAATGCAGACTGAGAAGCACGACATGACGTCACGTGAGTGAATGCAGACTGAGAAGCACGACATGACGTCACGTGAGTGAATGCAGATTGAGAAGCACGACATGACGTCACGTGAGTGAATGCAGATTGAGAAGCACGACATGACGTCACGTGAGTGAATGCAGACTGAGAAGCACGACATGACGTCACGTGAGTGAATGCAGACTGAGAAGCACGACATGACGTCACGTGAGTGAATGCAGACTGAGAAGCACGACATGACGTCACGTGAGTGAATGCAGACTGAGAAGCACGACATGACGTCACGTGAGTGAATGCAGATTGAGAAGCACGACATGACGTCACGTGAGTGAATGCAGACTGAGAAGCACGACATGACGTCACGTGAGTGAATGCAGATTGAGAAGCACGACATGACGTCACGTCAGTGAATGCAGATTGAGAAGCACGACATGACGTCACGTGAGTGAATGCAGGCTGAGAAGCACGACATGACGTCACGTGAGTGAATGCAGACTGAGAAGCACGACATGACGTCACGTGAGTGAATGCAGACTGAGAAGCACGACATGACGTCACGTGAGTGAATGCAGACTGAGAAGCACGACATGACGTCACGTGAGTGAATGCAGACTGAGAAGCACGACATGACGTCACGTGAGTGAATGCAGATTGAGAAGCACGACATGACGTCACGTGAGTGAATGCAGGCTGAGAAGCACGACATGACGTCACGTGAGTGAATGCAGACTGAGAAGCACGACATGACGTCACGTGAGTGAATGCAGACTGAAAAGCACGACATGACGTCACGTGAGTGAATGCAGACTGTGAAGCACGACATGACGTCACGTGAGTGAATGCAGACTGAGAAGCACGACATGACGTCACGTGAGTGAATGCAGACTGAGAAGCACGACATGACGTCACGTGAGTGAATGCAGACTGAGAAGCACGACATGACGTCACGTGAGTGAATGCAGATTGAGAAGCACGACATGACGTCACGTGAGTGAATGCAGATTGAGAAGCACGACATGACGTCACGTGAGTGAATGCAGACTGAGAAGCACGACATGACGTCACGTGAGTGAATGCAGGCTGAGAAGCACGACATGACGTCACGTGAGTGAATGCAGACTGAGAAGCACGACATGACGTCACGTGAGTGAATGCAGATTGAGAAGCACGACATGACGTCACGTGAGTGAATGCAGACTGAGAAGCACGACATGACGTCACGTGAGTGAATGCAGATTGAGAAGCACGACATGACGTCACGTGAGTGAATGCAGATTGAGAAGCACGACATGACGTCACGTGAGTGAATGCAGATTGAGAAGCACGACATGACGTCACGTGAGTGAATGCAGACTGAGAAGCACGACATGACGTCACGTGAGTGAATGCAGATTGAGAAGCACGACATGACGTCACGTGAGTGAATGCAGGCTGAGAAGCACGACATGACGTCACGTGAGTGAATGCAGACTGAGAAGCACGACATGACGTCACGTGAGTGAATGCAGACTGAAAAGCACGACATGACGTCACGTGAGTGAATGCAGACTGAGAAGCACGACATGACGTCACGTGAGTGAATGCAGATTGAGAAGCACGACATGACGTCACGTGAGTGAATGCAGATTGAGAAGCACGACATGACGTCACGTGAGTGAATGCAGATTGAGAAGCACGACATGACGTCACGTGAGTGAATGCAGATTGAGAAGCACGACATGACGTCACGTGAGTGAATGCAGACTGAGAAGCACGACATGACGTCACGTGAGTGAATGCAGATTGAGAAGCACGACATGACGTCACGTGAGTGAATGCAGACTGAGAAGCACGACATGACGTCACGTGAGTGAATGCAGACTGAGAAGCACGACATGACGTCACGTGAGTGAATGCAGGCTGAGAAGCACGACATGACGTCACGTGAGTGAATGCAGATTGAGAAGCACGACATGACGTCACGTGAGTGAATGCAGACTGAGAAGCACGACATGACGTCACGTGAGTGAATGCAGATTGAGAAGCACGACATGACGTCACGTGAGTGAATGCAGATTGAGAAGCACGACATGACGTCACGTGAGTGAATGCAGGCTGAGAAGCACGACATGACGTCACGTGAGTGAATGCAGATTGAGAAGCACGACATGACGTCACGTGAGTGAATGCAGATTGAGAAGCACGACATGACGTCACGTGAGTGAATGCAGGTTGAGAAGCACGACATGACGTCACGTGAGTGAATGCAGATTGAGAAGCACGACATGACGTCACGTGAGTGAATGCAGACTGAGAAGCACGACATGACGTCACGTGAGTGAATGCAGACTGAGAAGCACGACATGACGTCACGTGAGTGAATGCAGATTGAGAAGCACGACATGACGTCACGTGAGTGAATGCAGATTGAGAAGCACGACATGACGTCACGTGAGTGAATGCAGACTGAGAAGCACGACATGACGTCACGTGAGTGAATGCAGACTGAGAAGCACGACATGACGTCACGTGAGTGAATGCAGACTGAGAAGCACGACATGACGTCACGTGAGTGAATGCAGACTGAGAAGCACGACATGACGTCACGTGAGTGAATGCAGATTGAGAAGCACGACATGACGTCACGTGAGTGAATGCAGACTGAGAAGCACGACATGACGTCACGTGAGTGAATGCAGATTGAGAAGCACGACATGACGTCACGTCAGTGAATGCAGATTGAGAAGCACGACATGACGTCACGTGAGTGAATGCAGGCTGAGAAGCACGACATGACGTCACGTGAGTGAATGCAGACTGAGAAGCACGACATGACGTCACGTGAGTGAATGCAGACTGAGAAGCACGACATGACGTCACGTGAGTGAATGCAGATTGAGAAGCACGACATGACGTCACGTGAGTGAATGCAGACTGAGAAGCACGACATGACGTCACGTGAGTGAATGCAGATTGAGAAGCACGACATGACGTCACGTGAGTGAATGCAGGCTGAGAAGCACGACATGACGTCACGTGAGTGAATGCAGACTGAGAAGCACGACATGACGTCACGTGAGTGAATGCAGACTGAAAAGCACGACATGACGTCACGTGAGTGAATGCAGACTGAGAAGCACGACATGACGTCACGTGAGTGAATGCAGACTGAGAAGCACGACATGACGTCACGTGAGTGAATGCAGACTGAGAAGCACGACATGACGTCACGTGAGTGAATGCAGACTGAGAAGCACGACATGACGTCACGTGAGTGAATGCAGATTGAGAAGCACGACATGACGTCACGTGAGTGAATGCAGATTGAGAAGCACGACATGACGTCACGTGAGTGAATGCAGACTGAGAAGCACGACATGACGTCACGTGAGTGAATGCAGGCTGAGAAGCACGACATGACGTCACGTGAGTGAATGCAGACTGAGAAGCACGACATGACGTCACGTGAGTGAATGCAGATTGAGAAGCACGACATGACGTCACGTGAGTGAATGCAGACTGAGAAGCACGACATGACGTCACGTGAGTGAATGCAGATTGAGAAGCACGACATGACGTCACGTGAGTGAATGCAGATTGAGAAGCACGACATGACGTCACGTGAGTGAATGCAGATTGAGAAGCACGACATGACGTCACGTGAGTGAATGCAGACTGAGAAGCACGACATGACGTCACGTGAGTGAATGCAGATTGAGAAGCACGACATGACGTCACGTGAGTGAATGCAGGCTGAGAAGCACGACATGACGTCACGTGAGTGAATGCAGACTGAGAAGCACGACATGACGTCACGTGAGTGAATGCAGACTGAAAAGCACGACATGACGTCACGTGAGTGAATGCAGACTGAGAAGCACGACATGACGTCACGTGAGTGAATGCAGATTGAGAAGCACGACATGACGTCACGTGAGTGAATGCAGATTGAGAAGCACGACATGACGTCACGTGAGTGAATGCAGATTGAGAAGCACGACATGACGTCACGTGAGTGAATGCAGATTGAGAAGCACGACATGACGTCACGTGAGTGAATGCAGACTGAGAAGCACGACATGACGTCACGTGAGTGAATGCAGACTGAGAAGCACGACATGACGTCACGTGAGTGAATGCAGATTGAGAAGCACGACATGACGTCACGTGAGTGAATGCAGGCTGAGAAGCACGACATGACGTCACGTGAGTGAATGCAGACTGAGAAGCACGACATGACGTCACGTGAGTGAATGCAGACTGAAAAGCACGACATGACGTCACGTGAGTGAATGCAGACTGTGAAGCACGACATGACGTCACGTGAGTGAATGCAGACTGAGAAGCACGACATGACGTCACGTGAGTGAATGCAGACTGAGAAGCACGACATGACGTCACGTGAGTGAATGCAGACTGAGAAGCACGACATGACGTCACGTGAGTGAATGCAGATTGAGAAGCACGACATGACGTCACGTGAGTGAATGCAGATTGAGAAGCACGACATGACGTCACGTGAGTGAATGCAGACTGAGAAGCACGACATGACGTCACGTGAGTGAATGCAGGCTGAGAAGCACGACATGACGTCACGTGAGTGAATGCAGACTGAGAAGCACGACATGACGTCACGTGAGTGAATGCAGATTGAGAAGCACGACATGACGTCACGTGAGTGAATGCAGACTGAGAAGCACGACATGACGTCACGTGAGTGAATGCAGATTGAGAAGCACGACATGACGTCACGTGAGTGAATGCAGATTGAGAAGCACGACATGACGTCACGTGAGTGAATGCAGATTGAGAAGCACGACATGACGTCACGTGAGTGAATGCAGACTGAGAAGCACGACATGACGTCACGTGAGTGAATGCAGATTGAGAAGCACGACATGACGTCACGTGAGTGAATGCAGGCTGAGAAGCACGACATGACGTCACGTGAGTGAATGCAGACTGAGAAGCACGACATGACGTCACGTGAGTGAATGCAGACTGAAAAGCACGACATGACGTCACGTGAGTGAATGCAGACTGAGAAGCACGACATGACGTCACGTGAGTGAATGCAGATTGAGAAGCACGACATGACGTCACGTGAGTGAATGCAGACTGAGAAGCACGACATGACGTCACGTGAGTGAATGCAGATTGAGAAGCACGACATGACGTCACGTGAGTGAATGCAGATTGAGAAGCACGACATGACGTCACGTGAGTGAATGCAGATTGAGAAGCACGACATGACGTCACGTGAGTGAATGCAGATTGAGAAGCACGACATGACGTCACGTGAGTGAATGCAGACTGAGAAGCACGACATGACGTCACGTGAGTGAATGCAGATTGAGAAGCACGACATGACGTCACGTGAGTGAATGCAGACTGAGAAGCACGACATGACGTCACGTGAGTGAATGCAGACTGAGAAGCACGACATGACGTCACGTGAGTGAATGCAGGCTGAGAAGCACGACATGACGTCACGTGAGTGAATGCAGATTGAGAAGCACGACATGACGTCACGTGAGTGAATGCAGACTGAGAAGCACGACATGACGTCACGTGAGTGAATGCAGACTGAGAAGCACGACATGACGTCACGTGAGTGAATGCAGACTGAGAAGCACGACATGACGTCACGTGAGTGAATGCAGATTGAGAAGCACGACATGACGTCACGTGAGTGAATGCAGACTGAGAAGCACGACATGACGTCACGTGAGTGAATGCAGATTGAGAAGCACGACATGACGTCACGTGAGTGAATGCAGATTGAGAAGCACGACATGACGTCACGTGAGTGAATGCAGATTGAGAAGCACGACATGACGTCACGTGAGTGAATGCAGATTGAGAAGCACGACATGACGTCACGTGAGTGAATGCAGATTGAGAAGCGCGACATGACGTCACGTGAGTGAATGCAGACTGAGAAGCACGACATGACGTCACGTGAGTGAATGCAGACTGAGAAGCACGACATGACGTCACGTGAGTGAATGCAGACTGAGAAGCACGACATGACGTCACGTGAGTGAATGCAGACTGAGAAGCACGACATGACGTCACGTGAGTGAATGCAGACTGAGAAGCACGACATGACGTCACGTGAGTGAATGCAGACTGAGAAGCACGACATGACGTCACGTGAGTAACACAAGTTGGAAACAGAAGTCAAAGCGCGAATGAAAGAAAAGATGAAAGCAGAAAACTATAGATACAAAGTGCAAGTATAACAAATTCAATCAATCGAATGATAGCAAAGTTTCAAAAATTAATTATTCATATAATTGGAGTTATATATATCCCCACTTCATTTTTCTTTATCTATGGTAGCATTTGAAGTTATTGGTCCACCATCTTGATTATTTGATTCATTTTTCATTATTATTCAATCATGTTATTTAGTGAACTTTTTGTACGTGACCAAGACTTCCCAAAGGTCGTACAAGTAAACAATGTTTATTTGTATTGAGGCGCTTTTCGCTAAAACCTATTAGAAAAAATCACTGATGTCTTCCCTAGACTTCGATAGCTTTGACATCATACCTCTATGTCTTCCCTAGACTTCGATAGCTTTGTCATCACACCTCTATGTCTTCCCTAGACTTCGATAGCTTTGTCATCATACCTCTATGTCTTCCCTAGACTTCGATAGCTTTGTCATCATACCTCTATGTCTTCCCCAGACTTCGATAGCTTTGACATCACACCTCTATGTCTTCCCTAGACTTCGATAGCTTTGACATCATACCTCTATGTCTTCCCTATACTTCGATAGCATTGTCATCATACCTCTATGTCTTCCCTAGACTTCGATGGCTGTGACATCATACCTCTATGTCTTCCCTAGACTTCGATAGCTTTGACATCATACCTCTATGTCTTCCCTAGACTTCGATAGCTTTGTCATCATACCTCTATGTCTTCCCTAGACTTCGATAGCTTTGTCATCATACCTCTATGTCTTCCCTAGACTTCGATAGCTTTGTCATCATACCTCTATGTCTTCCCTAGACTTCGATAGCTTTGACATCATACCTCTATGTCTTCCCCAGACTTCGATAGCTTTGTCATCATACCTCTATGTCTTCCCTAGACTTCGATAGCTTTGTCATCATACCTCTATGTCTTCCCCAGACTTCGGAAGCTTTGTCATCATACCTCTATGTCTTCCCTAGACTTCGATAGCTTTGACATCATACCTCTATGTCTTCCCTAGACTTCGATAGCTTTGACATCATACCTCTATGTCTTCCCTAGACTTCGATAGCTTTGACATCATACCTCTATGTCTTCCCTAGACTTCGATAGCTTTGTCATCATACCTCTATGTCTTCCCTAGACTTCGATAGCTTTGACATCATACCTCTATGTCTTCCCTAGACTTCGATAGCTTTGTCATCATACCTCTATGTCTTCCCCAGACTTCGATAGCTTTGTCATCATACCTCTATGTCTTCCCTAGACTTCGATAGCTTTGTCATCATACCTCTATGTCTTCCCTAGACTTCGATGGCTGTGACATCATACCTCTATGTCTTCCCCAGACTTCGGAAGCTTTGTCATCATACCTCTATGTCTTCCCTAGACTTCGATAGCTTTGACATCATACCTCTATGTCTTCCCCAGACTTCGATAGCTTTGTCATCATACCTCTATGTCTTCCCTAGACTTCGGTAGCTTTGTCATCATACCTCTATGTCTTCCCCAGACTTCGATAGCTTTAACATCACATCTCTATGTCTTCCCTAGACTTCGATAGCTTTGTCATCATACCTCTATGTCTTCCCTAGACTTCGATAGCTTTAACATCATACCTCTATGTCTTCCCTAGACTTCGATAGCTTTGTCATCATACCTCTATGTCTTCCCCAGACTTCGATAGCTTTGACATCACACCTCTATGTCTTCCCTAGACTTCGATAGCTTTGCCATCATACCTCTATGTCTTCCCTAGACTTCGATAGCTTTGACATCACATCTCTATGTCTTCCCTAGACTTCGATAGCTTTGACATCACATCTGTATGTCTTCCCTAGACTTCGATAGCTTTGACATCATACCTCTATGTCTTCCCTAGACTTCGATAGCTTTGACATCATACCTCTATGTCTTCCCCAGACTTCGATAGCTTTGACATCATACCTCTATGTCTTCCCTAGACTTCGATAGCATTGTCATCATACCTCTATGTCTTCCCTAGACTTCGATAGCTTTGACATCATACCTCTATGTCTTCCCCAGACTTCGATATCATTGATAAACGGCATCTATATCCTCTCTAAACTTCCATAGCTTTGATTTCCGACCTCTGTGCTTCTCTAGACTTCGATATCATTGATAAACGACATCTATATCCTCTCTAGACTTCGATATCATTGATATCCGACCTCTGTGCATATATAAATGTGCGGATGTTTGAGAGGACTGTGTAAAGACGAGGACTCACCGAGATCCGCCTGAATTCTGTTATGAGTTTCATCTGGTCCGTCGATCACCACTCCAGTTTTGTCTTCTTCGACCACAAGGATGGGAGTAGACGTTCTTGGATCAGTCGGGTTGCCAGCTCCATCTTCTGCCACTACAGTGACGTAGTAGAGAGTGTTGGAAGTGGAGTAGAGAGACAGCGACAGACCGTCAATGTAATTGAAGGTAGCCTTGCCCATATTGGTCCAACCTTTGGTGTTGCAGCTTCCTGGAAATATTGTGAAGAGAACTGAATGAAAGCAAAATTCTTCTACATTCTTCATCAACGTCAACACAGATCTTCAATCAGTTCTCATAACTGAATACCTACGATTTTATTCAAAATAATGTTTCAATAGACTGTGTGCCATAATCATGTTTCCAGTTGTGGAGACAGGGTAACCAGACTTTTTGGTTATGAAAAATCTTTATCATCAACAGTGCTTTTCCATAACTGAACACCTGGTTACCTTGGCTCCACAGCTTGAGGCATTGAAAAATGATATACAAATGCGCGACGTTCTGCCTTACTCAAGGTCTCAGCCACACTGAATGCAAAGCAAACATGAGTGTCCCGTGCAAACGTATCTCCGCAACCTATCAATCGCCCCCCCCCGTATGCTTTGCTGGCCATGTGACAGTCTGCAGCTGATGCAATGATGACTTTATATTTGTTGCAAATATTAGTTAGGCTCGTAAACGCCTTGAAAAGCTCGCAGTGTGGCCGAGACCTTATAGACAACAAAACACTAGGAAAGAAAGATATTTTGTCAGACTTCATGGAGTTTATAGATGCAATCAGCATCAGGATTATGTTTTCATGTTCTGTGCGTGATTGCTGCGTTTAGAAGGTTACTTCTCGTTGCATCTTCTTGCAAAAAGACCAAAGAATGGAACATAGAAATCCGTCATTCTGTACTGTAACCACAGAATTAGACTGGTCGTCTCTTCTTCTGTTTGACTAGAAGGGAAGCATTGGAACTGTAACGTAAATGAAATGGCACAATCTCCTGACTAAATACCATAGCAATCGAACAATGAGCAGCCAGTTCAGCATTAAACACGCCAAATTGTGCAAAGTTTCAGTGACTGTTATCAACCGGATCACACAGCAAAGAGACACAGACGATGTCAAGTTCTACAGAGAAGTTTGTGAACGTTTTTTCATGCGCCTGCAAACTTTTTTTAAAATGATCGGAGGACCCAACATTATCGAGAAAACTTTTGCGCAATGATCTGAATTCTTCGAATCTGAAAGAACCGTGGCGATCGGAGCATTTTGAAGGAATTCAAAGCAATCCGCAAGCGACGCACGACTATTTTCCCTATCTCTGTAAGGTATTAAAGATTTCTTTTTGCCCACTTATTAAGTTCCTGCATGTGCCATCTGTTTGAATCAGTTTACACTTCTAGCAAAGTGATGGGATTAAACAATCTAATTCTGTACTATAGGACTAGAAGGGCCATAGACATTGAAGACTTGCAGTGAATGACTTGCACATCTGCTGTCATAACAACGGTACCTACGAAGTCGCGGCTTCCATTGGTTGACGAAGGCAGTGGGAGCTTGTCATCGTGTTTTGTAAAGATTCACGGTTGTCATCATTTCTCTTTAAATATCATATCGCTTTGATAAAATAGTTTACAGTAGATCGCCTTATGACAAGAATCTACAGCTGTTGCATGTTTCAGTAAATTGCTTCTTCTAAAAGATCTAGGAGAATGGACCTGGATTGACTGAGCACCTGAAATAACCATCAACAAACAGCTGGTGTCCATTCTAGCCTCACTGACGTAAACAAAGGGAAACATGGGATTTCTATGGAATGGAACGTACGAGTATATTCCTGCCATTCACATCAGAAAGGATCAAACAGAAGGAAAACATTCAAAGCGAGGAATCTATCATCACAAATGACAGATAAGAAGGACTGCTTGACGTGTGAATGTTGCGCCGCTTCCAATCGAAATGATTGTCATGTCTGCTAAAGATTCTCCTTTGTTTATTACTTCATTAATTTTACATTCAGCCGCAGACTTTTATCTGTTGGAGTTCTTCAAGTTCCAACATTCTGACGAACATTTATTTCTCACTCAATACCTTGCTTTGACGCCATAATCTGTGCATGGGAGACAACATTATTTTCCACATCTAATTCACGCAGACTCTGAGTAAGATACTAACCTGAAGACGTTCCCACGCAGATCTTGTAGTTGGCAATTCCGGATTCGCCGTCCAGAGCTTCCCAGGAAGCCATTATTCCGCTCTTGTCAGCTTGCCACACTTTCCCGTTCAACGTAATTTCATCCATATCCGGTGTCACACCAACTTTGAGGAAATTCCACTGCAATAGATATCTCAATTCAAAATGCAGCTGTCGAGTGTATTGCCCTAAAGTTCTTAAATATTCGATCTAAGGATTTATCACGTGCAATACAAGTGATCTTGGTTGAAATTAATTCAATTTCTCTTTACGGAAGAAAGAATCTTTCGCTACAACAAAATAATTCGATAAAATGAAAAATGCAATTTTTATGAAAAATTATTCTTTAACTGTGAGGATGTCAGCACTACTTTTAAAAGGCAGAAATCATTCATGTAAACATTTCAAGCCAAGTTCTCACTGCCTATTGACATTTACTCGTCATGCTCTGTCTTGCATTGGTATACAGGACTTCAAGACCCAGGAATCGAACCGAAGTCCGCGGTGGAGACGAGCTCGCACCTTCTTCACTAGGCCACGCCGACCGCACTCGCCTGACCCAGGAATCGACCCGAAGTCCGCGGTGGAGAGGAGCTCGCATCTTCTTCACTAGGCCACGCCGACCGCACTCGCCTGACCCAGGAATCGAACCGAAGTCCGCGGTGGAGACGAGCTCGCACCTTCTTCACTAGGCCACGCCGACCGCACTCGCCTGACCCAGGAATCGAACCGAAGTCCGCAGTGCAGACGAGCTCGCACCTTCTTCACTAGGCCACGCCGACCGCACTCGCCTGACCCAGGAATCGACCCGAAGTCCGTGGTGGAGAGGAGCTCGCACCTTCTTCACTAGGCCACGCCGACTGCACTCGCCTGACCTAGGAATCGAACCGAAGTCCGCGGTGGAGACGAGCTCGCACCTTCTTCACTAGGCCACGCCGACCGCACTCGTCTGACCCAGGAATCGAACCGCAGTCCGTGGTGGAGAGGAGCTCGCACCTTCTTCACTAGGCCACGCCGACCGCACTCGCCTGACCCAGGAATCGAACCGCAGTCCGTGGTGGAGAGGAGCTCGCACCTTCTTCACTAGGCCACGCCGACCGCACTCGTCTGACCCAGGAATCGAACCGAAGTCCGCGGTGGAGACGAGCTCGCACCTTCTTCACTAGGCCACGCCGACCGCACTCGCCTGACCCAGGAATGGAACCGAAGTCCGCGGTGGAGACGAGCTCGCACCTTCTTCACTAGGCCACGCCGACCGCACTCGCCTGACCCAGGAATCGAACCGAAGTCCGCGGTGGAGACGAGCTCGCACCTTCTTCACTAGGCCACGCCGACCGCACTCGCCTGACCCAGGAATCGACCCGAAGTCCGTGGTGGAGACGAGCTCGCACCTTCTTCACTAGGCCACGCCGACCGCACTCGCCTGACCCAGGAATCGAACCGAAGTCCGCGGTGGAGACGAGCTCGCACCTTCTTCACTAGGCCACGCCGACCGCACTCGCCTGACCCAGGAATCGAACCGAAGTCCGCGATGGAGACGAGCTCGCACCTTCTTCACTAGGCCACGCCGACCGCACTCGCCTGACCCAGGAATCGACCCGAAGTCCGCGGAGGAGACGAGCTCCCACCTTCTTCACTAGGCCACGCCGACCGCACTCACCTGACCCAGGAATCGACCCGAAGTCCGCGGTGGAGACGAGCTCGCACCTTCTTCACTAGGCCACTCCGACCGCACTCGCCTGACCTAGGAATCGAACCGAAGTCCGCGGTGGAGACGAGCTCGCATCTTCTTCACTCAGCCACGCCGACCGCACTCGCCTGACCCAGGAATCGACCCGAAGTCCGCGGTGGAGA
Organism: Prostheceraeus crozeri; assembly: GCA_907163375.1. Lineage (NCBI taxonomy): Eukaryota > Metazoa > Platyhelminthes > Polycladida > Euryleptidae > Prostheceraeus > Prostheceraeus crozeri. The sequence continues at coordinate 174,834 of CAJQUW010011987.1, forward strand.
CGAGCTCGCACCTTCTTCACTAGGCCACGCCGACCGCACTCACCTGACCCAGGAATCGAACCGAAGTCCGCGGTGGAGACGAGCTCGCACCTTCTTCACTAGGTCACGCCGACCGCACTCGCCTGACCCAGGAATCGAACCGAAGCCCGCGGTGGAGACGAGCTCGCACCTTCTTCACTAGGCCACGCCGACCGCACTCGCCTGACCCAGGAATCGAACCGAAGTCCGCGGTGGAGACGAGCTCGCACCTTCTTCACTAGGCCACGCCGACCGCACTCGCCTGACCAAGGAATTGAACCGAAGTCCGCGGTGGAGACGAGCTCGCATCTTCTTCACTCAGCCACGCCGACCGCACTCGCCTGACCCAGGAATCGACCCGAAGTCCGCGGTGGTGACGAGCTCGCACCTTCTTCACTAGGCCACGCCGACCGCACTCGCCTGACCCAGGAATCGAACCGAAGTCCGCGGTGGAGACGAGCTCGCACCTTCTTCATTAGGCCACGCCGACCGCACTCACCTGACCCAGGAATCGAACCGAAGTCCGCGGTGGAGACGAGCTCGCACCTTCTTCACTAGGCCACGCTGACCGCACTCACCAGACCCAGGAATCGAACCGAAGTCCGCGGTGGAGACGAGCTCGCACCTTCTTCACTAGGCCACACCGACCGCACTCGCCTGACCTAGGAATCGAACCGAAGTCCGCGGTGGAGACGAGCTCGCACCTTCTTCACTAGGCCACTCCGACCGCACTCGCCTGACCTAGGAATCGAACCGAAGTCCGCGGTGGAGACGAGCTCGCACCTTCTTCACTAGGCCACGCCGACCGCACTCGCCTGACCAAGGAATTGAACCGAAGTCCGCGGTGGAGACGAGCTCGCATCTTCTTCACTCAGCCACGCCGACCGCACTCGCCTGACCCAGGAATCGACCCGAAGTCCGCGGTGGTGACGAGCTCGCACCTTCTTCACTAGGCCACGCCGACCGCACTCGCCTGACCCAGGAATCGAACCGAAGTCCGCGGTGGAGACGAGCTCGCACCTTCTTCACTAGGCCACGCCGACCGCACTCGCCTGACCAAGGAATTGAACCGAAGTCCGCAGTGGAGACGAGCTCGCATCTTCTTCACTCAGCCACGCCGACCGCACTCGCCTGACCCAGGAATCGACCCGAAGTCCGCGGTGGAGAGGAGCTCGCACCTTCTTCACTAGGCCACGCTGACCGCACTCACCTGACCCAGGAATCGAACCGAAGTCCGCGGTGGAGACGAGCTCGCACCTTCTTCACTAGGCCACGCTGACCGCACTCGCCTGACCCAGGAATCGAACCGAAGTCCGCGGTGGAGAGGAGCTGGCACCTTCTTCACTAGGCCACGCCGACCGCACTCGCCTGACCCAGGAATCGACCCGAAGTCCGCGGTGGAGACGAGCTCCCACCTTCTTCACTAGGCCACGCCGACCGCACTCGCCTGACCCAGGAATCGAACCGAAGTCCGCGGTGGAGACAAGCTCGCACCATATTCATTAGGCCACGCCGACCGCACTCGCCTGACCCAGGAATCGAACCCAAGTCCGCGGTGGAGACGAGTTCGCACCTTCTTCACTAGGCCACGCCGACCGCACTCGCCTGACCCAGGAATCGACCCGAAGTCCGCGGTGGAGACGAGCTCACACCTTCTTCACTAGGCCACCGTGACGGCTAAAAGGAATGCAAGTGAAGGTAGAAGTATCTGTAAGTGATATCGACAGCATATTGTCCTATTATTATTGACAGAACGCTACCAGCGTTCATATTGTAGCGAGACAGCATATCAGCATGTCATACGACTACGTCGCAGTGTAGATTGACAACAAAGGTCTGTCGTAGTTCATTGAATATCTGAAGGGTGTTGGTGTCTTGTACTGACTTAATAGCTGACATCCTCTTTAGATATTCAATGAACTACGACAGACCTTTGTCCAATCTATAGATATATTGCAATTATGTAATCAAGTAACTATGCAGTTCAATTAATCTTCGATCCGTCTTTGGGAGCTGTTTTTAATTAAAGATAAAATAACCAGCACAGAGTAGGTATATCAGGTAGAGTGGTAACTCCGCATTTATTAAATCCCCTCTGTGTATACACTTTCGATTTTATTCAATGAACTCGAGGGGAGTGGTTGGTAATTGTCACCAAATGTGAGATATGCACATTATTGCAGTTCTGCAGAAATTACAACGGAATTGAGTGATCATGATTGTAATGCAGAAGGAATGATAGTATCTCACAGATTCTCATGACAGCCTTGGAGATTTAATGTTTGTTGAATGAGAAATTCGATGGGTTCCTATTACTTTCATGCTGAACCTCAAGAGAATCTTCTTAAGCGTGATCATATCACAGGCAACCTGCCACTGTCATTTAGCGTTGAAAGATGTAAATGGGTCCACATCACTATTCAGATTCAAGAAATGAAACATGAATTTAGTGAATCATAAAATCATGCCGGTGAAAATTGAATTAAAAACTTGAAATTTCAGCCAAGAAAGCAGGAATAATGTCGCGTCTTTTTCATGAAGACTTTCATTATAATACAATTCATGAAATTCCCTTGATAATCAGCTTGATTTCCGCTTAGTTAGGATGCTTATTATCAGATATTAATTCCTTTTGATATCCAACTTGTTTCATACTACTTATAAAGAGGACGTCATCTCGGTAGTATATAAATTGGCAAATTTTGACTTTTTTCAAAAGTGCTCAAATAATTTTTTGGACCACGGTAATCTCCGCAAAAAACTCAATCTTCTCATATAAAAATTTTCACTGTATACATATACATTTCTGAATCAACACTCTACCTATATATCCCTACTCTACCTCTACCTATATATACTTCCCTATCTTCAGTGTCTCGCTACAAAGAGGCAGTGAGAGCTTAGCTTGAAATAAGTACATGAATGACCATCTCTACAGCTTGGAAGTTCATCTTTCACAAGCTACTCACCGTTGGTGGGTAATTATCGATGACCACACCGTCTGACATGTACTTGGTCGCCATCAGGGCCACATTCTCAACGATCACCGCCGTCATGTAACGTGCACCCAGTTGTAAAGACATTCCAGTCTTCTCGTAGGTCCTGGTGGCAGGATTAGTGATTCCCACAAACCCACCGATGCTCACAGGATGGACCTGCATCCTGGTGCCTTGATAACGCTCATAGATGACGAGGTTGTAAGCCTTCAGACCAGATTCTTCATCTTTGAACATCCAGTTGCTTCCAACTCTGTTATCATAGTTCTGCCAATCTTGATTAGCATTCAAAGTCACTCCATCGCCGAGGAAGACAAGTTCCGGCGGTGTTAAGTCGATGACGTATGTATTAGTAGCCAAGGTTGCGAAATTGGTGGCTCCGTTGGTCACTTTCAGTATTGGTTTGATAATGTCTCGATGACGGAGGTAGAAATTGTGCCATTCGACGTTCACAGCATCAATCCCGACATCCGTATACTGTTTCCGGACTTGGAAATTGGAAGACATATTCCTGTGGAGTGGTTAGAAAATATGACTGCAATCCATACAGAATTCAAGAGATTACGATGATTCAAATGATCCAACAAATTTGGGGGTAAATCGAAACGGTTTTCAATGCGAATTACTCGTCCTGAAAGCAGCGTTGACATTAATCTATAACAACATCTTAGAAGCACAGAGATAAATTTCTTTGTCTGTGCGTTTAGTTCAAGAAATGACTTTCCTCAATGCGTCACGCCCGGAACTAGCATCGAGGGGCAAGAAGCTCAATTTTCCATTGAACGTAAAGCACATTCAAGCCTGAATTATGACGAACCAGAACATTGACACCACATAAAAACGCACAGTCAGTAAATTTAGATCATAAAGAGTCGAACAGTGTGCATGATATTTCCATTTGCCGAATTTATCACGAAGAGAAATTCAGTCAAAGTTATGTACTTTTCCCTTGACAGGCCTGAATTTCGCGGGCTCGCTGATACGAGCTACTTCTCCAACGTGCGCGCTTGGCCAATCTCTGATTTGACGAATATCTATGTCAATCTCTGTAGCTTGATGCCATTACATACACTGGCTGCCAATCTCTATAGCTTGATGCCATTGCATACACTTGCTGTCAATCTCTATAGCTTGATGCCATTGCATACACTGGCTGTCAATCTCTATAGCTTGATGCCATTGCATACACTGGCTGTCAATCTCTATAGCTTGATGCATACATTGCATACACTGGCTGTCAATCTCTATAGCTTGATGCCATTACATACACTGGCTGTCAATCTCTATAGCTTGATGTCATCGTATACACTGGCTGCCAATCTCTATAGCTTGATGCCATTGCATACACTGGCTGTCAATCTCTATAGCTTGATGCAATTGCATACACTGGCTGTCAATCTCTATAGCTTGATGCCATTGCATACACTGGCTGTCAATCTCTATAGCTTGATGTCATTGCATACACGGGCTGTCAATCTCTATAGCTTGATGTCATTGCATACACTGGCTGCCAATCTCTATAGCTTGATGCCATTACATACACTGGCTGTCAATCTCTATAGCTTGATGCCATTGCAAACACTGGCTGCCAATCTCTATAGCTTGATGCCATTGCAAACACTGGCTGCCAATCTCTATAGCTTGATGCATACATTGCATACACTGGCTGTTAATCTCTATACCTTGATGCCATTGCATACACTGGCTGTCAATCTCTATAGCTTGATGCCATTACATACACTGGCTGTCAATCTCTATAGCTTGATGCTACTGCATACACTGGCTGTCAATCTCTATAGCCTGATGCCATTGCAAACACTGGCTGCCAATCTCTATAGCTTGATGCCATTACATACACTGGCTGTCAATCTCTATAGCTTGATGTCATCGTATACACTGGCTGTCAATCTCTATAGCTTGATGCCATTACATACACTGGCTGCCAATCTCTATAGCTTGATGCCATTGCATACACTGGCTGCCAATCTCTATAGCTTGATGCCATTGCATACACTCGCTGTCAATCTCTATAGCTTGATGTCATTGCATACACTGGCTGTCAATCTCTATAGCTTGATGTCATTGCATACACTGGCTGTCAATCTCTATAGCTTGATGTCATTGCATACACTGGCTGTCAATCTCTATAGCTTGATGCCATTGCATACACTGGCTGCCAATCTCTATAGCTTGATGCCATTACATACACAGGCTGTCAATCTCTGCAGCTTGATGTCATTGCATACACTGGCTGCCAATCTCTATAGCTTGATGTCATTGCATACACTGGCTGTCAATCTCTATAGCTTGATGCCATTGCATACACTGGCTGTCAATCTCTATAGCTTGATGCATACATTGCGTACACTGGCTGCCAATCTCTATAGCTTGATGTCATTGCATACACTGGCTGTCAATCTCTATAGCTTGATGCCATTACATACACTGGCTGTCAATCTCTATAGCTTGATGCCATTGCATACACTGGCTGTCAATCTCTATAGCTTGATGCATACATTGCATACACTGGCTGTCAATCTCTATAGCTTGATGCCATTGCATACACTGGCTGTCAATCTCTATAGCTTGATGCCATTACATACACTGGCTGTCAATCTCTATAGCCTGATGCCATTGCATACACTGGCTGTCAATCTCTATAGCTTGATGCCATTGCATACACTGGCTGTCAATCTCTATAGCTTGATGCATACATTGCAAACACTGGCTGCCAATCTCTATAGCTTGATGCCATTACATACACTGGCTGTCAAACTCTATAGCTTGATGTCATCGTATACACTGGCTGTCAATCTCTATAGCTTGATGCCATTACATACACTGGCTGCCAATCTCTATAGCTTGATGCCATTGCATACACTGGCTGCCAATCTCTATAGCTTGATGCCATTACATACACAGGCTGTCAATCTCTGCAGCTTGATGTCATTGCATACACTGGCTGCCAATCTCTATAGCTTGATGTCATTGCATACACTGGCTGTCAATCTCTATAGCTTGATGCCATTACATACACTGGCTGTCAATCTCTATAGCTTGATGCCATTGCATACACTGGCTGTCAATCTCTATAGCTTGATGCCATTGCATACACTGGCTGTCAATCTCTATAGCTTGATGCATACATTGCAAACACTGGCTGCCAATCTCTATAGCTTGATGCCATTACATACACTGGCTGTCAAACTCTATAGCTTGATGTCATCGTATACACTGGCTGTCAATCTCTATAGCTTGATGCCATTACATACACTGGCTGCCAATCTCTATAGCTTGATGCATACATTGCATACACTGGCTGTCAATCTCTATAGCTTGATGTCATTGCATACACTGGCTGTCAATCTCTATAGCTTGATGCCATTGCATCGACTGGCTGTCAATCTCTATAGCTTGATGTCATTGCATACACTGGCTGTCAATCTCTATAGCTTGATGTCATTGCATACACTGGCTGTCAATCTCTATAGCTTGATGCCATTGCATCCACTGGCTGTCAATCTCTATAGCTTGATGTCATTGCATACACTGGCTGGGAGGAGTATTGTTTCAGCTCTAGACTAACCCACACGCAAATGTATCTGTCTCTGTGCTAAGAAGCTACACAGCGCGCCCCTTCGACATATATTTCAAATATTTCGAAAATCAGTCTGAATGGAAATGTATAGTGTGATAAATCAATTTAGTTTTTCACAGGCTTTGTCATTTTCATATCCTAGATATTAGTAGATTAAATTGAGGGATGATACTTTGACTCTGGAAGGATTCAGCTACGAACCCTCGTCATCTCTATTGCTGTCCGATAGCGCATTATCTAGAGCGGTGGCCTTGCATGCCTAAGGTCGATGGTTCGAATCCAATTAGGAAACACAGAAATTTCCCTGTCTGTGATACGGAGCTACCATTGAAGACATTATAAGAACTGCATTAGGAAATATGTTGTTTTGTTGATTTAATTTATAAAATTATTTATCTTTCGAAAATTTCTGTGCCAAATATACCAGGACTATGATTTGACAATGAAAATTTGGAAATACTAAAAGCAATGTACCTGATATGTACATGAGGAGCTAACTCTCATTAGATATTCAAATTTCTATGCAATTTCACATTCACGCGTAGAATTGCTTCACAGGACAAAAAAGCAACAGGATTTCCACATCAACGGATACAAGAAAAATAGGTTATTGACCTGCAAAGACATGCAGCAACCTAGAATACTCACAATGCGATCTCCACACGAATGTGTTGTCCAACAACACCGGATTCCGGATCATAGAAACCTTTCCACTGACAATCAACAGTGCCCAATTCACTGCTGAATAGAATGTCACTGAAGTTTGCCAGAACGCCGTCCACTATCTGACCAGTCACCGGAGGAGTCAAATCCACCAAAACTGAGGAGAAAAAGCGATGTTCTCAAGCAGGTATTCTGAAAGGACTATGGAATGATTTGGATCACATCTATTCAGAACACGTTTTCAAGTGCTGATCAAATGATACAGAAAACTACAGCAGTGACCAGTAGGTAGTGGCGGATTCCCGGTGTTGGGAGTAAGGCTTGATTGACAACTGGAACTGCACAATTACACAGTCAGGATGTAAGAATGAAAGGTACAACCTCAGCTAGAGATAAGTCATGGGTCAAATCTTTATCAAGCTGATAGCAAATGCAGTCAGGCGACCTCGGAGTATCACAATTCAGTTATCACGAGGTCGAGTTTCTATGCGCCTTACTTCCGGCATCACAATGAAAAATGGCCAGGCAGCTGGGACTCGAACCCAGCCCTCTAGCCGATAACGCGGCATGGCGACACAAAGACAAGCGAGTGAATTTGCAAAGTTTTCCGAGGTCGCTTGGAACCAGCTGCCATTGTGATGAAAACAAACCAGAAAGACAGAGACGAGAATGGGTTAACGGGATAATTTATATTTTCAAGTGGCCCCAAATAGAAAAAGGCAAAGAATGCATTAGGCAGTCGGTCCCCGCGGAAAATTAATCATCCCTGCGAAGATTATGCAATAATGCGCACATTGAATTGTGCAAGCTATGAAGAATGCTCATTCATCAGGTCATGTAGGTCAAGGATCACCTATCATTTCTTGATGGAAACTTACTGCCGTCACTGGAAGCGGAGCTGTTGAGTTGTTTGTGCCCACCGTTGTAGGCATAGACAATTCCATAATATTTGTTATTGTGAATGAGATATTTGTCTGAATCAAGGACGACACACAGTTTGCTTTGTTTGTAGCTGAATTCCATCAATTCAACAAGATCCGGTGTTTCTGGAGTTGTTCCAAAGCCGACTTTGTAATACAGGATTCCTGACTCTGCGTCGTAGAAATTCACCCAATTAACGCAGATCTGAAACATTGCAGAGGTTGGGAGATGACAGGCAGTTGAAACGAGGTTGGGAGCGGATGGATTTGAGGTGAATTGTGATGGAAAATGTAAAAATATGAGACTTCCACAGAAATGGCAAAACTAGAATATACACGTATCAGAAATCAACATGAATAGTCTTCTTGTTCTACAAGATATCTATAAAACCTGCATACCTTGGACCACTCATTCCTAGAGTTCAACAGTCACTTCGCTGAGAGGTTCATTTTCTCGAAACATTGATCATTGGCAGGGCATTAGATGTCTATGGATAGGACACTTTGCATGAAATTTCGCGATCTCAGTGACTCTTTCAAGCTCCTCCCACTTCTTTAGAAAAAGCTGCAATTTTGTCTTTCAAAACAATTAAACATGTTTCCGCGTGTAATATGGGATTTGGTTATACCAAACGCATTTAGATAAAAATATCATTCTAAGTTCATTCGTTTTGCGGCATGATAATGCAGAAATGGAGTTTGAAAAGCACAGCAGTATTGTGATGTTGATACCTAAAATGTTTCTCATATTCTTCAACTCCTGTCTCTTTAACGTAGCAAACGTCAGTGATTTTCTACTCATCAATGGAAGCTTGATTCATACCGCATTGATGATTCACGGAAATACTTTCAAACTGCGGTCAAATTCTTTCTCGTCTATGGTCAGTCCTACGATGTCTGAATGAAATGAGATAGAGAATCACTGGTTTTGCCACTCAGTGTGAGCTACATTTCACTGTTGCATGTGTTGCATATGCTGACAATCATGCATAGATTTTGAAAGTATCAATGCATCGCACAGCCGAGGATGTAAGGATCATTGACACTTGAAAAAGCTAGGAAGCTGTGACTTCATACACAGATGGTGATTTTTAATTCAGAAGTCGGCAACAACGACGATTGCTACCGGTTCTGGGACGCCATCAATTATATAATGCGGCTTAAAGGATGCTTCATTCCCATTATGTAATAGATAATGCATAGATTTGAGGTCATCATTTGCTATAAGTACCGAGAGCCGCGCGCTCGACGTATTATGACAAATAATGACCGAAGAAATCTATGCTTTATCTGTTATAATTCATCACATTTTTCATAGAAGTCTGCGCCAGGTTGATAATTTTCATCCAGGAAAATAATTACATGTAACCCACTCTGACGATGAATTACCCTGATATCTGCATAAAATTCTCACTATATATTTCTCCGGCGAGAAGACAATATGTCAAAGTAGCGTCTCTTGGATCTCATTGCTTAGAGGCAATCCTCATTCAGTGCTCTTGATACCTTACTCTGGTAGTCACGAGCCACTTTCCATTATTCATGCCTTCGCTTAAATCAGCTGAAGTAAAGCGCGACTTTTCTATTGTCTTAGTATTGAGTCTGGAATTCTTTCAATTCCTTTCTTATTTGATCGTAGCCTTTTTTCTACTGCTTTTCCTCAATGTCAAAGTTAAACAGATCATCATCAAAGTCCACTACTGCATAGTTGATGACTCCTCTCCTATTTCATAAAAGAATAGACTATATTTGACCTATCTTGGGGAATTCTTAGATTTCCATGATCATATACTTCCATTTGTATTTCTCCGCTGAATTCACTATGACATTTAAGATATTGTTAAGTTTGTGTTTCATTGAAATATCTAAGTTTGTTATAAAAATGGATCTGTAGAGCGCAACATAGATCTATGGTATTGGATCTCAGATTGGGCATAGGTATATTTCATATCTTCTCGTGGGTTACATATCAGTAACCTACTGTCTACGAGGATTTACACAGAAATCTCACCGTGTAACTCCTCGTAGACAGTAGGTTACTGTACATGTATCTGCTTCGTGGAACTTATTAACCTTTAAACTATGCCAGTTTATCTAGTAATGTATTTTTTGCTATCTAGAGATCTCATTAAATCCCGTAATATCCCTGTCCCTGTTAAAACGAGGGGCAAATTAACTACGCATAGAAATCCCTCATATTGAAAAGAAGTGCATAGATAACTTAATTTTCCCTCCCCGAATAGAGATAAACTGGCATAGTTTAAAACGGTTAAAGGAGTTTCATTGATATTTGCTGAGATATCTCGGCTAATTATCTGTCAAAATTCCGTAAAGCAATTATTATCACTGAAAATGGCAAACATGCTTTAAATCTTGAAGTATTCGAAATATGTACTTCATCTAATACATAGCATTCTCTACAATGGCCAATAAAAGGCAATAATCTATTTCCAGAAAATGATATCATTCTCAAGTTGATTATTTCCCTTCATATTGTATTACCAATTCTCCGGTTTGTACATGCAGCGGCATACTCATACTGACAGGAAAAACTTCACCTCACCCCATTAGAACATTTGATAATTTCAGTGAATTATCAACGCGTTGTGAATCTTCCATTGACCAGCAGAAAACTACCAACATTTACTGCGATACGGAGATAGAATATTTGCTGCTAGGACGTGCTTTGAGATAATTCAAACTCCATTTCTGTCCCACGAAGCAGCAAAAGGAAAGAAATTAGAATAGTAATCAAAATATATTGGGTATAACGCACTCACATATTACACGAGAAAACATTTTTTATTGCTTTCAGTGACAGAATTTCAAGTCTTCCAAAATATACGGGAAGGGCTTGAAAGAATCACTGAAATCTTCAATAAAAGGTTCATGTAAAGTACAAAAGTAAGTTTGATCGCCTTTTCAAGTTGCCACTACACATCGATTTGGGAACTCGAGGATGGCCTTAACTGAAATAATCTCGCACAGTTGATAGAAACAATGAACTGCCAAAACAATTAATAATTAATTTACATACTACTTCTAAAAACTAAATAATAAATTTACATACTACTTCTGCTACTAAAAAAAGCAGTAGCAGATGTGTGTATAAAATATATTGAAGAATAAAATAATCAATAACACTTCATCTATATAAGTCCTTGCCATATATAGACATCCATCATACCGTGTGCACCAACACAGCTAAAAGTAGACATCGTTACTTACATTCTGAAGTAGCGTTCGTAAATCTTATCATCAAACACTGACCTTGTCTTGAAATTTGGTGAAGTTGTAATCGTGCATGAAGACTGTACCATCGTAGACTGTTCCAGGCACCGGTGGTGTCATGTCGATCAAAATTGGTGTATCAGAGGACTGCTCACTTCGAAGATCAACGCCGTTCACACCTCTGATCTTCGGCCAGGCAGGAATACCGGACGGGATCTCATTAGTGCAATTGACGAAATCAATTTTGATATCGAAAGGATCTCCGATTCGCTTGTTAAATCTGAATGTCATGATAAGACAGTCTCTGGTGCTTTCTCCAAGGCAGATATCTAAGCGGACAATTCCTGATTCCGGATCCCTGAAATTCAAAGTCAGTTGAAGTGTTCGCATCACTTGAAATGAGTTGGAAATGCTTGTTTTTCATGGGTGATTCTCATGCTTACAAGCAAACTAGCACTGATATCAGCCGAGTTGGAATGACTAACTAGTTTTCAAACTGTAGCAGAACCAACCGGGACGGATCAAAAGAAACAAATGAAAATAAATATATAGATCACAATGAGCAGAAATCAGGAGACAAGCTAGTAAGTTAATAAGAGAAAGTCACAAAAGTCTCAAATTGAAAACAAACTCTTTCTGTACACACAAAGGTGGCTTTAACAGTCTTACACAGACACTTTCTACAACTGGTAGTGAAAAATTAAACCTAGTGCGTTTTAAAATGGAAAATTTCAAAGTCTCGTCACACAAAACTTGAGGGTTTGTCGCAAGCGATCAAGTGTCTGGTAGCGCTTGTCGAGTGTCTTGACACACTTTAATGTTGTAAACTGCATGGGCTATGTAGAAATTATCATAGATTTGAGTCTCTCACAGATCAAAATCTTGGACTTTTATGTCATAGATTATAGGTTCATAAACAATGCATGAATTATGTTACCTAATGTGACTTGTCTAATATCAATCGTGTGGCACTGCGTGCCGACGATCAAGCCTGTCATTTAAAAGGTTATTTATATTTTCGTTGTTATAAGTTTATCTATGTTTCTACACCCGTTTCATTTCTATTCTACCAAAGAAAGAGCAGTAAAACAACACTTCTATCATTCAGATAACAATGAAGAACTGCAAGCATGTTTGAGAGGACATCAATGAGCCGATGCTGATAGTCATTGCTGCGCTAGTAGCCGAGGCTGATAGTCATTGCTGCGCTAGTAGCCGAGGCTGATAGTCATTGCTGCATCCGAGGCTGATAGTCATTGCTGCGCCAGCAGCCGAGGCTGATAGTCATTGCTGCGCCAGCAGCCGAGGCTGATAGTCATTGCTGCGCCAGCAGCCGAGGCTGATAGTCATTGCTGCGCCAGCAGCCGAGGCTGATAGTCATTGCTGCGCCAGCAGCCGAGGCTGATAGTCATTGCTGCGCCAGCAGCCGAGGCTGATAGTCATTGCTGCGCCAGCAGCCGAGGCTGATAGTCATTGCTGCGCCAGCAGCCGAGGCTGATAGTCATTGCTGCGCCAGCAGCCGAGGCTGATAGTCATTGCTGCATCCGAGGCTGATAGTCATTGCTGCGTTAGCAGCCGAGGCTGATAGTCACTGCTGCCCCAGCAGCCGAGGCTGATAGTCATTGCTGCGCCAGCAGCCGAGGCTGATAGTCATTGCTGCGCCAGCAGCCGAGGCTGATAGTCATTGCTGCTCCAGCAGCCGAGGCTGATAGTCATTGCTGCGCCAGCAGCCGAGGATGATAGTCATTGCTGCGCCAGCAGCCGAGGCTGATAGTCATTGCTGCGCGCCAGCAGCCGAGGCTGATAGTCATTGCTGCGCCAGCAGCCGAGGCTGATAGTCATTGCTGCGCCAGCAGCCGAGGCTGATAGTCATTGTTGCGCCAGCAGCCGAGGCTGATAGTCATTGTTGCGCCAGCAGCCGAGGCTGATAGTCATTGCTGCCCCAGCAGCCGAGGCTGATAGTCATTGCTGCGCCAGCAGCCGAGGCTGATAGTCATTGCTGCACTAGTAGCCGAGGCTGATAGTCATTGCTGCGCGGTAGCAGCCGAGGCTGATAGTCATTGCTGCGCCAGCAGCCGAGGCTGATAGTCATTGCTGCGCCAGCAGCCGAGGCTGATAGTCATTGCTGCGCTAGCAGCCGAGGCTGATAGTCATTGCTGCGCCAGCAGCCGAGGCTGATAGTCATTGCTGCGCCAGCAGCCGAGGCTGATAGTCATTGCTGCGCCAGCAGCCGAGGCTGATAGTCATTGCTGCGCTAACAGCCGAGGCTGATAGTCATTGCTGCGCCAGCAGCCGAGGCTGATAGTCATTGCTGCACTAGTAGCCGAGGCTGATAGTCATTGCTGCGCTAGAAGCCGAGGCTGATAGTCATTGCTGCGCCAGCAGCCGAGGCTGATAGTCATTGCTGCAGCCGAGGCTGATAGTCATTGCTGCGCCAGCAGCCGAGGCTGATAGTCATTGCTGCGCCAGCAGCCGAGGCTGATAGTCATTGCTGCGCCAGCAGCCGAGGCTGATAGTCATTGCTGCGTTAGCAGCCGAGGCTGATAGTCATTGCTGCGCGCTAACAGCCGAGGCTGATAGTCATTGCTGCGTTAGCAGCCGAGGCTGATAGTCATTGCTGCGCCAGCAGCCGAGGCTGATAGTCATTGCTGCGCCAGCAGCCGAGGCTGATAGTCATTGCTGCGCCAGCAGCCGAGGCTGATAGTCATTGCTGCGCCAGCAGCCGAGGCTGATAGTCATTGCTGCGCCAGCAGCCGAGGCTGATAGTCATTGCTGCGCCAGCAGCCGAGGCTGATAGTCATTGCTGCAGCCGAGGCTGATAGTCATTGCTGCGCTAGCAGCCGAGGCTGATAGTCATTGCTGCGCCAGCAGCCGAGGCTGATAGTCATTGCTGCGCCAGCAGCCGAGGCTGATAGTCATTGCTGCGCCAGCAGCCGAGGCTGATAGTCATTGCTGCGCCAGCAGCCGAGGCTGATAGTCATTGCTGCGCCAGCAGCCGAGGCTGATAGTCGTTGCTGCGCTGGCAGCCGAGGCTGATAGTCATTGCTGCGCCAGCAGCCGAGGCTGATAGTCATTGCTGCAGCCGAGGCTGATAGTCATTGCTGCGCCAGCAGCCGAGGCTGATAGTCATTGCTGCGCCAGCAGCCGAGGCTGATAGTCATTGCTGCGCTAGCAGCCGAGGCTGATAGTCATTGCTGCGCCAGCAGCCGAGGCTGATAGTCATTGCTGCGCCAGCAGCCGAGGCTGATAGTCATTGCTGCAGCCGAGGCTGATAGTCATTGCTGCGCTAGCAGCCGAGGCTGATAGTCATTGCTGCGCTAGCAGCCGAGGCTGATAGTCATTGCTGCGCCAGCAGCCGAGGCTGATAGTCATTGCTGCGCCAGCAGCCGAGGCTGATAGTCGTTGCTGCGCTGGCAGCCGAGGCTGATAGTCATTGCTGCGCCAGCAGCCGAGGCTGATAGTCATTGCTGCGCCAGCAGCCGATGCTGACAGTCATTGCTGCGCCAGCAGCCGAGGCTGATAGTCATTGCTGCGCCAGCAGCCGAGGATGATAGTCATTGCTGCGCCAGCAGCCGAGGCTGATAGTCATTGCTGCGCCAGCATCCGAGGCTGATAGTCATTGCTGCGCCAGCAGCCGAGGCTGATAGTCATTGCTGCGCTAACAGCCGAGGATGATAGTCATTGCTGCGCCAGCAGCCGAGGCTGATAGTCATTGCTGCGCCAGCATCCGAGGCTGATAGTCATTGCTGCGCCAGCAGCCGAGGCTGATAGTCATTGCTGCGCTAGTAGCCGAGGCTGATAGTCATTGCTGCGCCAGCAGCCGAGGCTGATAGTCATTGCTGCGCCAGCATCCGAGGCTGATAGTCATTGCTGCGCCAGCAGCCGAGCCTGATAGTCATTGCTGCGCCAGCAGCCGAGGCTGATAGTCATTGCTGCGTTAGCAGCCGAGGCTGATAGTCATTGCTGCGCCAGCAGCCGAGGCTGATAGTCATTGCTGCGCCAGCAGCCGAGGCTGATAGTCATTGCTGCATCCGAGGCTGTAGCAGCCGAGCCTGATAGTCATTGTTGCGCCAGCAGCCGAGGTTGATAGTCATTGCTGCGCCAGCAGCCGAGGCTGATAGTCATTGCTGCGCCAGCAGCCGAGGCTGATAGTCATTGCTGCGCCAGCAGCCGAGGCTGATAGTCATTGCTGCGCCAGCAGCCGAGGCTGATAGTCATTGCAGCGCCAGCAGCCGAGGCTGATAGTCATTGCTGCGCCAGCAGCCGAGGCTGATAGTCATTGCTGCGCTAACAGCCGAGGCTGATAGTCATTGCTGCGCCAGCAGCCGAGGCTGATAGTCATTGCTGCGCCAGCAGCCGAGGCTGATAGTCATTGCTGCGTTAGCAGCCGAGGCTGATAGTCATTGCTGCGCCAGCAGCCGAGGCTGATAGTCATTGTTGCGCCAGCAGCCGAGGCTGATAGTCATTGCTGCGCCAGCAGCCGAGGCTGATAGTCATTGCTGCGCCAGCAGCCGAGGCTGATAGTCATTGCTGCGCCAGCAGCCGAGGCTGATAGTCATTGCTGCGCCAGCAGCCGAGGCTGATAGTCATTGCTGCGCCAGCAGCCGAGGCTGATAGTCATTGCTGCGCCAGCAGCCGAGGCTGATAGTCATTGCTGCGCCAGCAGCCGAGGCTGATAGTCATTGCTGCTCTGGCAGCCGAGGCTGATAGTCATTGCTGCGCCAGCAGCCGAGGCTGATAGTCATTGCTGCGCCAGCATCCGAGGCTGATAGTCATTGCTGCGCCAGCAGCCGAGGCTGATAGTCATTGCTGCGCTAGTATCCGAGGCTGATAGTCATTGCTGCGCTAGTATCCGAGGCTGATAGTCATTGCTGCGTTAGCAGCCGAGGCTGATAGTCATTGCTGCGCTAGCAGCCGAGGCTGATAGTCATTGCTGCGCTAACAGCCGAGGCTGATAGTCATTGCTGCGCCAGCAGCCGAGGCTGATAGTCATTGCTGCGCCAGCAGCCGAGGCTGATAGTCATTGCTGCGCCAGCAGCCGAGGCTGATAGTCATTGCTGCGCCAGCAGCCGAGGCTGATAGTCATTGCTGCGTTAGCAGCCGAGGCTGATAGTCATTGCTGCGCCAGCAGCCGAGGCTGATAGTCATTGCTGCGCTAGCATCCGAGGCTGATAGTCATTGCTGCGCCAGCAGCCGAGGCTGATAGTCATTGCTGCGCCAGCATCCGAGGCTGATAGTCATTGCTGCGCTAGCAGCCGAGGCTGATAGTCATTGCTGCGCCAGCAGCCGAGGCTGATAGTCATTGCTGCGCCAGCATCCGAGGCTGATAGTCATTGCTGCGCCAGCAGCCGAGGCTGATAGTCATTGCTGCGCCAGCAGCCGAGGCTGATAGTCATTGCTGCGCCAGCAGCCGAGGCTGATAGTCATTGCTGCGCCAGCAGCCGAGGCTGATAGTCATTGCTGCGCCAGCAGCCGAGGCTGATAGTCATTGCTGCGCCAGCAGCCGAGGCTGATAGTCATTGCTGCGCCAGCAGCCGAGGCTGATAGTCATTGCTGCGCCAGCAGCCGAGGCTGATAGTCATTGCTGCGCCAGCATCCGAGGCTGATAGTCATTGCTGCGCCAGCAGCCGAGGCTGATAGTCATTGCTGCGCCAGCAGCCGAGGCTGATAGTCATTGCTGCGCCAGCAGCCGAGGCTGATAGTCATTGCTGCGGTAGCAGCCGAGGCTGATAGTCATTGCTGCGCCAGCAGCCGAGGCTGATAGTCATTGCTGCGCCAGCAGCCGAGGCTGATAGTCATTGCTGCGCCAGCAGCCGAGGCTGATAGTCATTGCTGCGCCAGCAGCGAGGCTGATAGTCTGTGCTGCGCGAGCAGCCGAGGCTGATAGTCATTGCTGCGCCAGCAGCCGAGGCTGATAGTCATTGCTGCGCTAGCAGCCGAGGCTGATAGTCATTGCTGCGCCAGCAGCCGAGGCTGATAGTCATTGCTGCGCTAACAGCCGAGGCTGATAGTCATTGCTGCGCCAGCATCCGAGGCTGATAGTCATTGCTGCACTGGCAGCCGAGGCTGATAGTCATTGCTGCGCCAGCAGCCGAGGCTGATAGTCATTGCTGCGTTAGCAGCCGAGGCTGATAGTCATTGCTGCGCCAGCAGCCGAGGCTGATAGTCATTGCTGCGCCAGCAGCCGAGGCTGATAGTCATTGCTGCGCCAGCAGCCGAGGCTGATAGTCATTGCTGCGCCAGCGGCCGAGGCTGATAGTCATTGCTGCGCCAGCAGCCGAGGCTGATAGTCATTGCTGCGCCAGCAGCCGAGGCTGATAGTCATTGCTGCGCCAGCAGCCGAGGCTGATAGTCATTGCTGCGCCAGCAGCCGAGGCTGATAGTCATTGCTGCGCCAGCAGCCGAGGCTGATAGTCATTGCTGCGCCAGCAGCCGAGGCTGATAGTCATTGCTGCGCCAGCAGCCGAGGATGATAGTCATTGCTGCGCCAGCAGCCGAGGCTGATAGTCATTGCTGCGTTAGCAGCCGAGGCTGATAGTCATTGCTGCGCCAGCAGCCGAGGCTGATAGTCATTGCTGCGCCAGCAGCCGAGGCTGATAGTCATTGCTGCGCCAGCAGCCGAGGCTGATAGTCATTGCTGCGCCAGCAGCCGAGGCTGATAGTCATTGCTGCGCCAGCAGCCGAGGCTGATAGTCATTGCTGCGCCAGCAGCCGAGGCTGATAGTCATTGCTGCGCCAGCAGCCGAGGCTGATAGTCATTGCTGCGTTAGCAGCCGAGGCTGATAGTCATTGCTGCGCCAGCAGCCGAGGCTGATAGTCATTGCTGCGCCAGCAGCCGAGGCTGATAGTCATTGCTGCAGCCGAGGCTGATAGTCATTGCTGCGTTAGCAGCCGAGGCTGATAGTCATTGCTGCGCCAGCAGCCGAGGCTGATAGTCATTGCTGCGTCAGTAGCCGAGGCTGATAGTCATTGCTGCAGCCGAGGCTGATAGTCATTGCTGCGTTAGCAGCCGAGGCTGATAGTCATTGCTGCGCCAGCAGCCGAGGCTGATAGTCATTGCTGCGCCAGCAGCCGAGGCTGATAGTCATTGCTGCGCCAGCAGCCGAGGCTGATAGTCATTGCTGCGCCAGCAGCCGAGGCTGATAGTCATTGCTGCGCCAGCAGCCGAGGCTGATAGTCATTGCTGCGCCAGCAGCCGAGGCTGATAGTCATTGCTGCGTTAGCAGCCGAGGCTGATAGTCATTGCTGCGCCAGCAGCCGAGGCTGATAGTCATTGCTGCGCCAGCAGCCGAGGCTGATAGTCATTGCTGCGCCAGCATCCGAGGCTGATAGTCATTGCTGCGCCAGCAGCCGAGGCTGATAGTCATTGCTGCATCCGAGGCTGATAGTCATTGCTGCGTTAGCAGCCGAGGCTGATAGTCATTGCTGCGCCAGCAGCCGAGGCTGATAGTCATTGCTGCGTTAGCATCCGAGGCTGATAGTCATTGCTGCGCCAGCAGCCGAGGCTGATAGTCATTGCTGCGCCAGCAGCCGAGGCTGCTAGTCATTGCTGCGCCAGCAGCCGAGGCTGATAGTCATTGCTGCGCCAGCATCCGAGACTGATAGTCATTGCTGCGCCAGCAGCCGAGGCTGATAGTCATTGCTGCGCCAGCAGCCGAGGCTGATAGTCATTGCTGCGCTAGTAGCCGAGGCTGATAGTCATTGCTGCGCCAGCAGCCGAGGCTGATAGTCATTGCTGCGCCAGAAGCCGAGGCTCATAGTCATTGCTGCGCCAGCAGCCGAGGCTGATAGTCATTGCTGCGCCAGCAGCCGAGGCTGATAGTCATTGCTGCGCCAGCAGCCGAGGCTGATAGTCATTGCTGCGCCAGCAGCCGAGGCTGATAGTCATTGCTGCGCCAGCAGCCGAGGCTGATAGTCATTGCTGCATCCGAGGCTGATAGTCATTGCTGCGCCAGCAGCCGAGGCTGATAGTCATTGCTGCGCCAGCAGCCGAGGCTGATAGTCATTGCTGCGCGGTAGCAGCCGAGGCTGATAGTCATTGCTGCGCCAGCAGCCGAGGCTGATAGTCATTGCTGCGCCAGCAGCCGAGGCTGATAGTCATTGCTGCGCCAGCAGCCGAGGATGATAGTCATTGCTGCATCCGAGGCTGATAGTCGTTGCTGCGCTGGCAGCCGAGGCTGATAGTCATTGCTGCGCCAGCAGCCGAGGCTGATAGTCATTGCTGCGCCAGCAGCCGAGGCTGATAGTCATTGCTGCGCCAGCAGCCGAGGCTGATAGTCATTGCTGCGCCAGCAGCCGAGGCTGATAGTCATTGCTGCGCCAGCAGCCGAGGCTGATAGTCATTGCTGCGCCAGCAGCCGAGGCTGATAGTCATTGCTGTGCCAGCAGCCGAGGCTGATAGTCATTGCTGCGTTAGCAGCCGAGGATGATAGTCATTGCTGCGCCAGCAGCCGAGGCTGATAGTCATTGCTGCGCCAGCAGCCGAGGATGATAGTCATTGCTGCGCCAGCAGCCGAGGCTGATAGTCATTGCTGCGCGGTAGCAGCCGAGGCTGATAGTCATTGCTGCGCCAGCAGCCGAGGCTGATAGTCATTGCTGCGCTAACAGCCGAGGCTGATAGTCATTGCTGCGCCAGCAGCCGAGGCTGATAGTCATTGCTGCGCCAGCAGCCGAGGCTGATAGTCATTGCTGCGCCAGCAGCCGAGGCTGATAGTCATTGCTGCGCCAGCAGCCGAGGCTGATAGTCATTGCTGCGCCAGCAGCCGAGGCTGATAGTCATTGCTGCGCCAGCAGCCGAGGCTGATAGTCATTGCTGCGCCAGCAGCCGAGGCTGATAGTCATTGCTGCGCCAGCAGCCGAGGATGATAGTCATTGCTGCATCCGAGGCTGATAGTCGTTGCTGCGCTAGCATCCGAGGATGATAGTCATTGCTGCGCTAACAGCCGAGGCTGATAGTCATTGCTGCGCCAGCAGCCGAGGCTGATAGTCATTGCTGCGCCAGCAGCCGAGGCTGATAGTCATTGCTGCGCCAGCAGCCGAGGCTGATAGTCATTGCTGCGCTAGCATCCGAGGATGATAGTCATTGCTGCGCTAACAGCCGAGGCTGATAGTCATTGCTGCGCCAGCAGCCGAGGCTGATAGTCATTGCTGCGCCAGCAGCCGAGGCTGATAGTCATTGCTGCGCCAGCAGCCGAGGCTGATAGTCATTGCTGCATCCGAGGCTGATAGTCATTGTTGCGCCAGCAGGCGAGGCTGATAGTCATTGCTGCGCCAGCAGCCGAGGCTGATAGTCATTGCTGCGCCAGCAGCCGAGGCTGATAGTCATTGCTGCGCCAGCAGCCGAGGCTGATAGTCATTGCTGCGCCAGCAGCCGAGGCTGATAGTCATTGCTGCGCCAGCAGCCGAGGCTGATAGTCATTGCTGCGCCAGCAGCCGAGGATGATAGTCATTGCTGCATCCGAGGCTGATAGTCGTTGCTGCGCTGGCAGCCGAGGCTGATAGTCATTGCTGCGCTAGTAGCCGAGGATGATAGTCATTGCTGCGCTAACAGCCGAGGCTGATAGTCATTGCTGCGCTAACAGCCGAGGCTGATAGTCATTGCTGCGCCAGCAGCCGAGGCTGATAGTCATTGCTGCGCTAACAGCCTAGGCTACATAGTCATTGCTGCGCTAGTAGCCGAGAATGATAGTCATTGCTGCGCTAGCAGCCGAGGCTAATAGTCATTGCTGCATCCGAGGCTGATAGTCATTGCTGCGCTAGCATCCGAGGATGATAGTCATTGCTGCGCCAGCAGCCGAGGCTGATAGTCATTGCTGCGCTAACAGCCGAGGCTGATAGTCATTGCTGCGCTAGTAGCCGAGGCTGATAGTCATTGCTGCGCTAACAGCCGAGGCTGATAGTCATTGCTGCGCTAGTAGCCGACGCTGATAGTCATTGCTGCGCTAGTAGCCGAGGCTGATAGTCATTGCTGCGCTAACAGCCGAGGCTGATAGTCATTGCTGTATCCGAGACTGGTAGTCATTGCTGCGCTAACATCCGAGGCTGATAGTCATTGCTGCGCTAGCAGCCGAGGCTGATAGTCATTGCTGCGCTGGCAGCCGAGGCTGATAGTCATTGCTGCGCTAGTAGCCGAGGATGATAGTCATTGCTGCGCTAACAGCCGAGGCTGATAGTCATTGCTGCGCTAACAGCCGAGGCTGATAGTCATTGCTGCGCCAGCAGCCGAGGCTGATAGTCATTGCTGCGCTAACAGCCGAGGCTGATAGTCATTGCTGCGCTAACAGCCGAGGCTACATAGTCATTGCTGCGCTAGTAGCCGAGAATGATAGTCATTGCTGCGCTAGCAGCCGAGGCTAATAGTCATTGCTGCATCCGAGGCTGATAGTCATTGCTGCGCTAGCATCCGAGGATGATAGTCATTGCTGCGCTAACAGCCGAGGCTTATAGTCATTGCTGCGCTAACAGCCGAGGCTGATAGTCATTGCTGCGCTAGTAGCCGAGGCTGATAGTCATTGCTGCGCTAGCAGCCGAGGCTGATAGTCATTGCTGCGCTAGTAGCCGACGCTGATAGTCATTGCTGCGCTAGTAGCCGAGGCTGATAGTCATTGCTGCGCTAACAGCCGAGGCTGATAGTCATTGCTGCATCCGAGACTGGTAGTCATTGCTGCGCTAACAGCCGAGGCTGATAGTCATTGCTGCATCCGAGGCTGATAGTCATTGCTGCGCTAGTAGCCGACGCTGATAGTCATTGCTGCGCTAGTAGCCGAGGCTGATAGTCATTGCTGCGCTAACAGCCGAGGCTGATAGTCATTGCTGCATCCGAGACTGGTAGTCATTGCTGCGCTAACAGCCGAGGCTGATAGTTATTGCTGTCCGAATTCAAACATGCTCACAGAGGCATATGTAATGAGCCTATGGAATCATTGCAATTAGGATCACATGATACAGAGAGAGTCTGCAACTCAGAGGTAACATGTTACAATGTGGTTGATGAACTCAAAATCTGTGAAACAATTTCGTGCGGTAACACGCACTCGATTGCTACACAGATTTTTCGTTCAACAACTCTATGTGTATTCTCTTCTTTCTCATGAATACTCACGTGGCATTGACACGGACAATAATGTCATGAGTCTCTTCGTCATAGGTTCCACCGAACACCTCAAAGATGAATGGATCAGTGTTGTCGATTGAGAAACTGGTAGTATGACAGAAATCTGTCGCAAGTAGGGTTCCGTAATCCAGTTCACTGAAGGCACGTGGCGTGAAGTAGTAGCGACCATCGGGAAGGATTGTGTATGGAGGAGGAATCTCAGAATTCACGCCGATATTGGTCCATTCAGATTTCATCACGAACATGGTGTGTGGATCAATGTATTTGAATACGCGCTCCTCACACGGCTGAAATGCAAGAAATGATGATTGAATGAAACTTCATCTGTTACTTGCTAGTCTGCAATTCCACGACTATTTTTCATTTTCTTACTTCGTGAGCACAATTCTGCTATCTTTAATGTGTTTCTTGCCTTCACGGCATTCGTGCCCTACGTGTTTGGTGTGTACGTAAACAAGGAAGTTGCTTCCTCATTGCAATTCTTTACCCGTTTGAATATACGAAGTGGTCCACAATTAATTGGTGTAAGTGAACTTTCGGCGTGTATTCAGTAGAAGGTACTTTTAAATACACTATTGATATGCATTGTTGGACGCTGACAGCGTCAACTTGCCTCTGAGAAACAGCGTCTATTATAGAATACAGTGGGTAAATTTGTCATTGGTAAGATTTGATCGCTCGAGTTTTCTGTAGACTTGAAAGTTTTCTGTATACTGCATTCTGACGCGAGAAGGGGAATGTAATCTGGCAATGTGGAAAAGTGACATTTGTTGTTTTATTCGTTCAGTGTTGTATATTAGCGTTGGGAAGGCCTAATCTCGATCTTCTCAATAATGTGTATGCTAATGGCTTCAAAGTAAAGGTTTAGGTGTGTCTATGTTATGTGATATTTCTTGGAGAGGTCCATGAGTCATCACTTTCAGGTAGCTAAGCTGATGGTAGCAATAATAAAATAAAAATTATTCAATATGACAATTCGCATCGGCTGTGTCTGAATTGATAAACCATGGGGCCAGTTACCACTCATCAGGTTCGCCAGGATTTCATCTGATGCTTCCACCTTCACATCAAGAGCTGAGGGCATTTTTGATATCTTCAAAGGAAGGGATTATAAGACTAATTGGCTGGCTAACTCTTGCATAAAGTCCTTCTCAAAGAATAGGTTCCTTGATTTTAAGTTTGGTTGTTTTTCGCCCCGCCAGATGCCATCCATCATTGGCATGTTGGGCTAAGAAAACCTCTTCCAGTTTCAAGTGCGTCCTTTTGTCCTAAAACTTCCAAACATTTTATTTTCGGTTAGGTTCTGCTATGTTTCCTCAGGCTTGGAGAGACCTTCCATATCGTACATTCGTTGGTATTGTTGGTATTAATTTGTATTCATTCGTTCATGACTTTTAATTACCTCATTATTCACAGGATTCTCCACTAGGGTAGTTGTTTAACTTTGGTATCTTCTTCCGTTTCCTGGATCCTTCAATTTTTTTTGACCGTGTCGTGTGTTAATTAAACTACATGAAATGCATCATCTGTAGTAAATACATATATATATAATCCTTACTTTTTGTTTATGTATCTCGCCTTTTTCGATAGTGTCTGTAAATTGGTTGAAAAAGTATGATATTTTTCAGTTTGTTACAAGGTGTGTACTACAGAAGTTCATAAAGATGTCTATTGCCATGATATCACGCTGCCTCTTTAAAAGTTGACGGCAGAAAAAACAGTAAAATGACAAATCCAGCAAGATATGACCACTAATACAACTCATTTACCAATACATCAGGTTCTACGCCACATATGATTCTGTATATAAAAATGTTGATAATATTGTGATACGTTACTAACAAAATCTATAAGTAAAGTGAAGCAATCATAAAATAAGTTAGAGAGGAAAAGTTGATCAAAGCACATTAGCAAAGCGTAATTTTCCTTAAGCAGTATTCTAAGTGGAATTTTAAGTTGATTATAGGTATGTTCTACGCTTTGCAGCTGATTGAATGAAATATTTGATTGAATTACTTTATTTTATTAGTCTATAAACAATATTTCGGAATTATGATTCCATTCTCAAGTTATACAAGTTAAAAAGACTAAGCTAGCTAAATACAAAAAAGATACAACATTTGAAATACTATGTACACAGGAATTAGAAAATCAGAGTATGGAAATCTGATAGCTCATCTTTGTTGTTGATAGATGGCTGCAAAATCTTGATTTGCATAGCCTCACGGAATCTGAGGTTTATTAAATCTCTATCATGGTCTATAATTGACACTGATATTTGTTGGTCATTGGTTTGACATATCTTGAGATGTTCGGTGATTCTGGGATGCAGTTCTCTCATTGTAGGCTACTTCCGACGTAGCGCTCTTTGTATTTGTTACATTTTATTTCGTGTACCACAAATTCTTTGGGACATATTTCTTTTTCAGGATTCAGGCATGATTTCCAGCTACATGTTTGTTGTTTTTGCTGTTGTTGGTTCAGTGCATTTCTGAGAGTGAAAGATTCATGAGTTATTCTAACAGGAAACTTGAACTCTTGAAATATTGCATTGATTTTATTGTTGATGTTATCCGAGATGGAAAGGTTCTTGTAGCATGAATAGTCTGCGGATTCATTGCATTCTTGTCTGATAATAATAATATCTTTATTAATGACTCACAAACTACTTGTACAATTCGGTGAATGCATTTACAGAGAGAAAAAAGCGAGATGCAGGCTGTTGGTCACAATATTCATCAGGAGTTGGCAAGGAAAACACGTCACACAGCTTCACAAAGCGATCCGCGGGCCGTTGATGTTCAGGAGGAGAGGCGAGCGCGGTGACAATGTCCGATAGCAGCATGGGAAGACATGTACACAAAGGAGCAGGATTGAGAGTGCGATGACAAAGAGTAAAGCGTTAAGCACGTTAAACAATCACTGATGGATGTCGAAGAGTGAGAATCTAGCAAAATAACTCGTTAAATCCAGTTATAGTCGTTGAAAGAAGGCATCGCTGTATACAAGCTGATGTAACAAATGTAATGGCAAGATGCTAAGTAGCTGGCCAAAAACAGAAAGCGGATTAGGTCAAAGCAAAACAAGCAGAAAGCATGCGCAGGCAGGAACCACAACGGCCTCGTCAACCGCTGGCACGACAGCCTGCCAGAGTGGCGAATGAATCCGTTATTGTTTCTTGTCACATATTTGAGATCTTTCGGATAGTCATTCACTTCCAGTGCTTTTGAGAAGTATTGCAGCGCTTTGAGTTTTCTACTTTTGGTATTGCAGCGCTTTGAGTTTTCTACTTTTGGTACTGCAGCGCTTTGATTTTTCTACTTTTGGTATTGCAGCGCTTTGAGTTTTCTACTTTTGGTATTGCAGCGCTTTGAGTTTTCTATTTTTGGTATTGCAGCGCTTTGAGTTTTCTACTTTTGGTACTGCAGCGCTTTGAGTTTTCTACTTTTGGTACTGCAGCGCTTTGAGTTTTCTACTTTTGGTACTGCAGCGCTTTGAGTTTTCTACTTTTGGTACTGCAGCGCTTTGAGTTTTCTACTTTTGGTAATGCAGCGCTTTGAGTTTTCTACTTTTGGTACTGCAGCGCTTTGAGTTTTCTACTTTTGGTACTGCAGCGCTTTGAGTTTTCTACTTTTGGTACTGCAGCGCTTTGAGTTTTCTACTTTTGAGAAGTATTGCAGCGCTTTGAGTTTTCTACTTTTGGTATTGCAGCGCTTAGAGATTTCTACTTTTGGTACTGCAGCGCTTTGATTTTTCTACTTTTGGTATTGCAGCGCTTTGAGTTTTCTACTTTTGGTATTGCAGCGCTTTGAGTTTTCTACTTTTGAGAAGTATTGCAGCGCTTTGAGTTTTCTACTTTTGAGAAGTATTGCAGCGCTTTGAGTTTTCTACTTTTGGTACTGCAGCGCTTTGATTTTTCTACTTTTGGTATTGCAGCGCTTTGAGTTTTCTACTTTTGAGAAGTATTGCAGCGCTTTGAGTTTTCTACTTTTGGTATTGCAGCGCTTTGAGTTTTCTACTTTTGGTATTGCAGCGCTTTGAGTTTTCTACTTTTGGTATTGCAGCGCTTTGAGTTTTCTACTTTTGGTATTGCAGCGCTTTGAGTTTTCTACTTTTGGTATTGCAGCGCTTTGAGTTTTCTACTTTTGGTACTGCAGCGCTTTGAGTTTTCTACTTTTGGTATTGCAGCGCTTTGAGTTTTCTACTTTTGGTATTGCAGCGCTTTGAGTTTTCTACTTTTGGTATTGCAGCGCTTTGAGTTTTCTACTTTTGGTATTGCAGCGCTTTGAGTTTTTTACTTTTGGTACTGCAGCGCTTTGAGTTTTCTACTTTTGGTACTGCAGCGCTTTGAGTTTTCTACTTTTGGTACTGCAGCGCTTTGAGTTTTCTACTTTTGGTACTGCAGCGTTCTGTAATTCTTCTTTGTTCGTTACGTACACAATTCATCTTGTTGTTTATTAGAAGGGCTGACATGTAATTCACGAATAATGGTTTTTTCGCCTGCTTCTTATAAAAGTCAAAATTGATTGAATAATCGGAGATAGTCAAAGTGAAATCAAGTAAAGATATTCTACCATTTGTTGAGTGTTCAATAGTAAAATCAATGTTCTCATGCAGCAAGTTTATTATCTCTAGAATTTTGATTGCTTCGTCTTTTGACGTCGCTAAAATGAAAATGTCGTCTACATATCGTGCATATAAACCTATAGCATTGAAGCCATTGATCAACAACAAAGATTTCCATACTCTGATTTTCCAATTCCTGTGTACATAGTTATTCAAATGTTGCATCCTTTTTGTTATTAGCTAGCTTAGTCTTTTCTATCTTTGTATAACTTGAGAATGGAATCATAACTCCGAAATATTGTTTATAGACTAATGAAATAAAGTAATTCAATCAAATATTTTAGTCAGCAATCAGCAGCTAAGCTTACAACATGAATTATAATCAATCAAAGCACAAGCACTAAGTGTGTAATAATCAATAATATAAATACAAAGACATTCTATTGAATTAAAGTGGAGGAAATAATAATGAATTCAGTTGTCCATTTTCATACCTGGAATCCAGCTGTCCACGCGTAGTTGAAGACACCGGTTTCATTGTCACGAATACCATCCCAGTTACAAGCCAGATACGAGTTGGCACGATCGAACAATTTCTCTGTCTTTGGTGTGCCGCCGTTATACACAGTGGCTGAATTATCTCCATCTGTTACTGCCCTCAGATTCATCACCAGAGGATGTTGACCACGACAGCGAGGCATCCATATTTCATGCTTGATATTCACTGGTAGAAGATTCTTGCAAATGATCATTGTGAATATCTCATTCGTTACGTTCAACATGTTGTAACCTGAAATGAAACGATTCTGAAGCATAGAATCACAACACGAAAATGATAGATCACAACACGAAGACTTGGTGAACCCATGGTTTTACGGTGGACAATCATTGAAGCGAATTTTTCATCCACCTAAACAGAAGTTGCAGTGTGATGCTAATTGCAAATTCTGCCCCATGTCTGATAAACGCAATATGTGCTTCTCAAAATGCGTCTTTGGATACCATGCTAGTAGTTTATTGCAGAATGAATTAATAGTACGGCAGAATGAATTAATAGTACGGCAGAATAAATTAATAGTACAGCAGAATAAATTAATAGTACAGCAGAATAAATTAATAGTACGGCAGAATGAATTAATAGTACGGCAGAATGAATTAATAGTACGGCAGAATGAATTAATAGTACGGCAGAATAAATTAATAGTACGGCAGAATAAATTAATAGTACGGCAGAATGAATTAATAGTACGGCAGAATAAATTAATAGTACAGCAGAATGAATTAATAGTACGGCGGAATAAATTAAGACGATTTTTCTCATTCTTTCAAAGGTCTTCAGAAGATGGAAGGATAGATATTCGTCAGGAATACAACCGACTTTTCATGAGATGAAGGATAAAGAGGTTGATGTTGTATGAATGTATAGTATTAGTTAGGTCTTGTTTACACAACTAGTGCATGATGGCTTCTTTATAGCTTTCTCACGAGCTACATATTAATGTCCGATATCCAAAGATGAGGCATGGAAGTCTCTATATTGACGGCCTGAACATGAAGGCAATAGCAAGTTACAAGGGTGTCATTTTTGAGAGATAGATATCTTTGTGATGCCTTTATAACACATGAACCAAATTTCTTTATTAATTAATTGACAACGAACTTTATTGCGAAGGATATAATGCTAGAAAACTTCAAAGTCTTTTTACAATAATAACACAAAAATAAATTAAAATTCACAGAATACTGTAAGAAAGTCAATACTGGCTGACGATGATCTACAGTCACTCATGCATGAGAAAATTCTTGACACATTTCTTAAAAGTAGGCAGAGATCCCAATGATGTAAAATTCAATGGCAGCTTGTTCCATAATTGAGGTCCACGAGACACAAAATGTGCCCTTGAAAAGGAAGAAAGGTTGCACCGTGGTTTCTGGAGAAGATTCTTCGAACTGGAGCGAAGACGAGAGTGGTTGGGTAAATCAACAACAAGAGTCAAACACTTAACAATCACTTGAACACTAGAATCAGAAGTCTCAAGACAATACGAGAACGGGCTGGCAGCCAGTTCAGCTCTTCCATAAATAGAGTCACGTAAGACGATAGAGGAAGGTTGTATACCACGCGAACTGATGCATTTAGAACAGTTCGAAGGCGGCAACAGCAGCTAGCTGCACAATAATCAATGAGTGGAAACAAACTTATTAAACTTATTATCAATTTAGTTAAATTACTAGATTATT
Source organism: Prostheceraeus crozeri (assembly GCA_907163375.1). Taxonomy (NCBI): domain Eukaryota; kingdom Metazoa; phylum Platyhelminthes; order Polycladida; family Euryleptidae; genus Prostheceraeus; species Prostheceraeus crozeri. Next base: position 204,180 of record CAJQUW010011987.1, read on the forward strand.
TAACTCTTATTAACTCTTATACTGGTACATGGAGGACATAGAAGGGGGTTGTTTAACTGAAATTGACTCAAGGTCGCGGCACAGCCAGGGAACTAAATTGGGGCACGAAGAACCAATGAAAAGCTTCGAATTTAACGTAACTGATTCTAAACCAATCATATAATAGTTGACAAGTGTCTCGAAGTGGAAATGCGTGCGATTTTTGTGCCGTTATTGTGCATTGCATGGAGCTACATTTCCGTTCTAGAGAGTTTATAGTTATCTATTTCTATGATAAAGTGTTTCACAAAGACATCTATCTCTCAAAGTGAACCCTATGTTGTAATTGGCTTTCTATTCCTTCGTGTCCAGGCCACCAATATACCAGCTATGCTTTCTATGATGTTTCTAATTTCTGTGATCAATAGCAATTGAGTGGAAACCTAACATTGATATCTCATATCTGTGATAGGTATCAGGTTCGGAGAGAGAGCTTCCAGCGGCTTGGCGTTGCATTTGCAATTCGATCTCTCCTCTCACGCTGTAGGGAGGCAGTTTAGTTCTTTTTTTGTACCTTTTTATATACTTTTGTAGGGTGTATGTGCATCATAGTTGATGTCATAATAATTGTAAATTGCCATTATCTACATAATCTGCCCTTTGTAATCTCCCATATTATGCGAATAAATGTTCTATTCACAGATCTAATCTGTACTAAAAACAGGACAATATCAGTCATTATTTTGTCATAAATTACGCTCCTTCCAGTGCATTGGAGCACCTATTATCCCCCGCGAGGTCAATTGTCTGCTTTACAGGTCAATTAAAACGATAAGACATCTACATGCACATCACACGCACGGAGACAATAGAATTATGTGAAATCGATGTTGATAATGAACATATTTCAGACCCTGCTTGGAAATTCTCAATTCTGTCACATCACAGAATTAGATTGTTTAATCGCATCACTTTGCTAGAACTGCAAACTGATTCAAACAGATGGCACATGCAGGAACTTAATAAGTAGGCAAAAAGAAATCTTTAATACCTTACAGAGATAGGGAAAATAGTCGTGCGTCGCTTGCGGATTGCTTTGAATTCCTTCAAAATGCTCCGATTGCCACGGTTCTTTCACATTCGAAGAATTCAGATCATTGCGCAAAAGTTTTCTCGATAATGTTGGGACTTCCGATCATTTTAAAAAAAGTTAGCAGGCGCATGAAAAAAAAGTTCACAAACTTCTCTGTAGAACTTGACATCGACTGTGTCTCTTTGCTGTGTGATTAGGTTGATAACAGTCACTGAAACTTTGCATAGTTTGGCGTGTTTAATGTTGAACTGGCTGCTCATTGTTCGATTGCTATGGTATTATGTCAGCAGATTGTGCCATTTCATTTACGTTACATGTTCCAATGTTTCCCTTCTAGTCAAACAGAAGAAGAGACGACCTGTCTAATTCTGTGGTCTATAATCACTCATGGATTGCTTAGGGTGGGGTGGAATGGGTAGTTTTCAAAGAATTCATGTCATTTTCTCAATGTTCCCCACATGCCACCTGAAATTTTGATGGCTGATCATCGCATTCTGCGTATCGGCTGTACATAATTATCTTTTTCACTCAAAATTAATTTTTGGTCATTGCGGAAATTGCATGTTTTTAAAAACATGTAGTGTATACTCATTTCATCCCAACCGTGGGGTGTAATGCGTAGAAACGGAAGTTTTTGAAAATGATAGGAGTAAATGAAACATTTATCAAAAATCATTATCAGAAACTTGTTGAGCATCACTATCATGGTATGCTATAAAAATTGCTAAATGATTATTCTCTTGCAGAAATGACTAATCTGAATTGTAGATTGAAAAACGTTGTGTTATTAGAACCGCTCATCACAGAATTGCAGTGAGATATTTATCATTTCATCACAACATAAAGAATGGGTCAAACGAAAAATTAAATGCCGAAGAAACTGAGGTGTGTCACTATCTCGAGTCAGCATTTGATCTTTACATTTTTACCCCGTAATTTTCTCTGGCGGTTTTAAATTGCCCATGATTTTTTAAAACAAAGTACAGGTCGATACATAACTCAACAAGAGTTCTCACACTGCCTTGGACCACCTTCGCTTCCTTAAATGTAGCAGGAAAACTACAGCGCAAATCATAGTCTATCTTTACTTGACCGATGCACAGCAGGTTTTATTCAAATTTTACAATAAAACAGTCGTCCTGTTTCAAATCTCAGATTGATGGGAAGCCTGCATCTTCTTTTTCATTCGTGTCTTCATCTGAAGGTCCTCATTATCGCTCACCGATGTATCTATGTTGTTCAATCGCTTTGACAGCGGTTCAATACACAGCCAATCGTTGAATTGCTGCTCTTCAAAACCTTCACTTCTATGTATCGTTGGATTTTATTTTCTTACGAATATTGCTCCTTTCTTCATCTTCAACACATTTCAAAGCTGATGACGACACTTCACCAGTCTTGTAGTGCGTATGATTTCTGATGTTCGAGAACGCGCTTTGGTTTCCTGGAGACAAGTAGGCCTACTGATAAGAACTGATGTCAAAGCCGTTTGGATACTGACAACTCTCTTTCCCTTTAACCTTTCGTTCGGAGGCTTACACTTCTTACCACAGATGTTCGAGAACCCCGATGCAGCATAGTACCTCCACGGAATCTGCTGATTGCGACTCTGGTTTCAATTGTTCAAAGACAGTCTACATAAAGATATGTCGGAAAACCAGGCTTCGTCATCGAATTCGTTCGAGTTTATCGGGACCATGACTTTTATGATTCCTTCCATGCGAGTTTCAGAGCTAGAAAATTTCTAAGGCTGAAGAGTATGTGAAGTGTCAGACGGCAAACAGAGTAGAATAGCTTCGTTTCGCTGGAAGACTTCAATATAAGTCTTGGCTCCTTGCATTCGAAAGATTCTTCAAATTCAATGAACCGCACATGCATATATCACAACTGAAATGCACCTTTATCTATAAGAATGGTATATATCACGTGGACTGAGTAAAAAACGACACTTTCTGTGTTAATATATGTATACCCATTTCACTCCATTTTCAAGTTTTCAAAATTAACAGATAATAATGACGAATATTGGCCTATTATCACATCATAATTAGTTTCAGCTTTTACAGGGATGCTTTAGTTAAGTAGTGTTGCTCTTTCCCTTGCTGCAATGCGAAATTTCGTGATCATTCATTTTTTTTCAGTAGCAAAAAGGAAATCCAAAGTTGGTTTCCATGGAAACGATGATAATTGTATATGGAACCAATTCTATCGGAACTTCATGCTAATATCACGCTATCATCATAATCCAAGCGATATATGGAAATATTAATCCAAAGTTGGTTTCCATGGAAACGATGATAATTGTATATGGAACCAATTCTATCGGAACTTCATGCTAATATCACGCTATCATCATAATCCAAGCGATATATGGAAATATCAATCCGCTTGGCTTCCAGATAACTAGGTGACTTATACCCATTCCACCCCACCCTGCCGTATAGGACGTAACCCAGCTCATCTTGTCCTGATCTCGCCTGACATTCGCCCTGACGCTGTATGGCTGTGTCGAGCTTTACTGCTCCATAGAAAAGTAGAATGACCTCTTACCTCCTTCTGGCGGTGTCAGATCAATGAGAACGCCCTCACTGGAAATCACGTTGTGGAATTTGAGGAAATTGATCATTTCGACGTTGAAATATGACAGTTGATTGTGAAACATCCAAAGACCATCAAATTCAAACTCCACGGTCAATCCAAGGCCCTTCCTCTCGTAGTAATAATATCCCTCAGCCTGTAAGATGAAGCAATCTGTGAGATACAGTCAGAAATCAGTTGGTACATCGTTTCTATGGTAGGCAAATCGCTACCACGTCAACTGAGACTTATAAAATACAATCTTGAAGACTCACCTTCTCCATGCGACAGTTGGGCGGACCCTCAATACCTGCCAGGATCTCGCAAGCACTGGTAGACAGCTGATCGTAATTGATGGACATACATGTGATCTTGGACATGCCGTTACAAACTTCCATGCATTCCTCAGCAGTCACTGTGGTCGACGTCTGTGTGACTGTACAGCCAACGACACGTCCTTCCACCGCCTTGGTGAAGTAATCGCGGATCTTCGAAGCTCCTGCAGCATCGTTCGCATTGCTGTCCATCGTGAATGGTTGCCATCGCATCACATTGTCGCCCCAGATGTCCTTTCCGTAGCCGATGCCAACGTTGGTCTCAATAACCGGAGAATCATCAAAGCCTGAAAGGAGGTTCTTATCATTGAGGTTCCCAACATGTCAGATACCAAGTTTTCTACACGATTATCAAGTTTGCTACACGATTATCAAGTTTCCTACACGATTATCAAATTTCCTACACAATTATCAAGTGTCCTCCACGATTATCAAGTTTCCTACACGATTATCAAATTTCCTACACAATTATCAAGTGTCCTCCACGATTATCAAGTTTACTACACAATTATCAAGTTTACTACACAATTATCAAGTGTCCTCCACGATTATCAAGTTTACTACACAATTATCAAGTTTCCTACACAATTATCAAGTTTCATACACGATTATCAAGTTTACTACACAATTATCAAGTTTCCTACACAATTATCAAGTTTCATACACGATTATCAAGTGTCCTACACGATTATCAAGTGTCCTACACGATAATCAAGTTTACTACACAATTATCAAGTTTCCTACACAATTATCAAGTGTCCTACACGATTATCAAGTGTCCTACACGATAATCAAGTTTACTACACAATTATCAAGTTTCCTACACAATTATCAAGTGTCCTCACGATTATCAAGTGTCCTCACGATTGTCAACTTAACTACACAATTATCAAGTTTACTATACAATTATCAAATTTCCTACACAATTATCAAGTGTCCTCACGATTATCAAGTGTCCTCACGATTGTCAACTTAACTACACAATTATCAAGTTTACTATACAATTATCAAATTTCCTACACAATTAAGAAGTTTCCTACACGATTATCAAGTTTACTACACAATTATCAAGTTTCCTACACAATTATCAAGTTTCCTACACGATTATCAAGTTTCCTCACGATTGTCAACTTAACTACACAATTACCAAGTTTCCTACACGATTATCAAATTTCCTACACAATTATCAAGTGTCCTACACGATTATCAAGTTTCCTACACGATTGTCAAGTGTCCTCACGATTATCAAGTTTACTACACGATTATCAAATTTCCTACACAATTATCAAGTGTCCTACACGATTATCAAGTTTACTACACAATTATCAAGTTTCCTACACGATTATCAAGTTTACTATACAATTATCAAGTTTCCTACACGATTATCAAGTTTCCTATACGATTAGCAGGTTTATTACACAGTTATCAAATTTCCTTAACGATTGGCAAGTTTCCTACATAATCATCACGTTTCCTAAACGATTATCAAGTTTACTATACAATTATCAAGTTTCCTACTCGATTAGCAGGTTTATTACAGTTATCAAATTTCCTTAACGATTGGCAAATTTCCTACATAATCATCACGTTTCCTAAACGATTATGAAGTTTCCTACACAATTATCAAACTTACTGCACAATTACCAAGTTTCCTACACGATTGTCAAGTTTCCTATCGATTATTAGGTTTCCTATACGATTTGTTTGTTACATAGCTATCAAATTTGCTGCACAATTATCAAGTTTTCTACACGATTTTCAAGTTTACTACAATATCAAGCTTCTTGTATGGTTTTAACAGTAGATAAAGATATACTTTCGACTTTTACTTCGTCTAGCAATTTTTAGTTCCTGTGTCCTGTTTCTGAGATAATTATTCACCGTTTGTGTTGTCCACGATGAGTCTCTCATTGGCATTGTTTTTTCGGCTCTTGACAGTGCAATACGTTGTATTGCGAAAGTACACGGGGAAATCCACATATTGAGCTGAACATCGAAAGCCTTCGGGTTCCCACAACATTAACAAAAATGTCCAACGCATCTTCATTATTTCAAATGATGTTGTTTACAACTATGCATGTGAAAGGTACTACAGAAATCTCAGTTCATTGCATTGCTCCCGTTATATCCTACATTGCTGCCTATTAATATAATATTGATATATTATTACATCTATTAATATTTATAGTTTAATATCGATTTTTATGAGTACTAGATGAGGTATCATCGATTCCAACATTTCTTAACATTTGATAGGTGTAATTCCTCATCAAGAAACCAAAGAAAGTAGATTTCTTAAACAAACAGTTTTAGTCTATCACGTTTGAAAGAAATATCATGACAATCTAATGAGAACTGCTTTTCTGTCCTTCGTAACTGTTTAACTCTGGGATTTCAGGATCCCCGATAAGCTCAACCTTTCCACAAGAGAGATAGAGGGCGTATTGGCTCGTGAACTTACTTCGCCCCCCGTGCGGTTCCCGGGACTGAAAAGAATAGGACCGACGTTCCTCTGCGTGTCGTAAGAGGCGACTAAAAAGGGGCCTTTTGCCACTGCAGCTCTGGTGTTGGCAGTTTGATGTCTTATTCTTATTGCCTTTTCTCAGTGGCTATACTATGTTGATGTTGCGGGGGATCCTGACAGCCGAATCTTAGCTGTTCGGATATGCAACAAAGCTCTTTGAGCTTCCTCCCCTGTGGCATATCTGGCTATGCCTTTCCAAAGTCCCCTCAGCGATGGCCGCCGCCCCTCTTCGGAGGTAAGGTGTGGGGTGGGACCATTTGGGTTGCTTCCTCCCCCCTGTCAATGCTGTTCACCTTGTGTGAATAGCTCTGGCTTGGGTATGCTAGCATCGCGGTGGTATCGGAATGGCCATCTCCTCCCCGGGGCACTCCTCGCCAGCAGTAGGCATTAATTTGCTTACTGGGTGTGTCGCTTCGTACTGTCTCGATACGAAGCCTCCTATCCGCTGGACGGAGCCGGGTAAAACAACAACAACAACAACTTACTTCGCTGTCAGCAGAGAATAATAATAGCCTGTATTGTCTCACATAGCATTCGGTGAGAGCATTATAACAGTCGACGATGACAATATAAAAATCAGATACAATGAATTCTCACAGAATCTGTGTTACTAGATGAACAGCGATCGCTTTGTGGGCGATCACTAGTAGAAATCACTTTCTGTTCTCCTCCAATACAAGCGTATATTGGAGTAAGGAATGATTTTTCGCATAAGAGAAACAAGAACTAAATACGGTTTTATCATTTCTTCGTCATTTTCATTCTCATACATGCATGTATTTGTCAACATTTTATTATCGCCTGACGACGAAATAGGGTGCTTGGACACGTTGCGGAAAATAAACTTACTTCTGACAGATTGGTCTATTTTTCTATATTTGTTTGATATGCGTCTGCCTTCTCACGCCATTCATGCATTATCTCAA